>VDFB02213887.1:0-99800 GCA_007258455.2 Sequoia sempervirens
TTAATCAGATTTGCTTAATCAAATGGTTGGTTGAAAATGATCAAATCATTGGTGACTTAATCAGACTCAAGGTTGTTGTTTTATTCTGGGATAGTCTATTCAGATTAAATACAATTAACAGGTTGATACTTACAATATCAAGGTACTATAAGTCCATTTTGTCAAGAAGGTATATAAGAGTTATGATTCAGTGTTACAGACGTTGAAGCTGCTGAATATCTGTGTAAATGTTGAAGACAATATCTTTAAGATGAGCATCATAATGATATATTGTTCGGAATAAGAACAAATTAATAAATATAACAATACACTTGAATATGGCGCCGCTTGTTCTAAATAATGCGTATCTGAGTGGTTATTAGCACTTGAAGGTGTCGAGAGTTTTTGAGGGACTATCGGGAGTGGAAGGCTATCACATAAAAGCCATTTCCAGATTTACTAAAAGACAAAGTCGAAGATATAAGTTAAATCTGGGAGCCCGATTTATAAGAAAATGTTGAAGAAAAGAGGCCCAATAACTTTATCTGTCTGTCAGATATAATTAAAAGGGACTTTTCCGTTTAGAGTAAATCGCAGTGGATGGTATTATTCCAAACGCACAATTACCTTGTTGTGGACGTGGAGTTATCTATTCGATTCTCTTCATGAAAGGAACAAATGCTACAAGTCGTGATTTGATCACCATCAAAAATCTGAATCGAAGTTCTAAACTGATTAGTTGAATCTGATTTGTCAAGTTGAAAAAGATTTGGCTTATCTTTGATATTTGTTAAGACATTAACTAAAGTGCTGATTAAGAAGATAAGTGATGGTTAAAGGTTAAACTACAGATTATTTTTAAGAAGTTTACTTAATGGTGCCGCGTTTCTTTATGAAGGGTCGATGTCAAAAAGGCACGATTTAAATCATGAAAAATCTGAAAAGGCATGAATTAATCTATGGAGATTTACTAAATGAAAGGACGTCATTCTCTCATGAAAAACGATTAAGATAAAGAGAAAAGGTTTAACAAAAGGCACGATTTTCCTAAGCAAACTTCGAATTGTTGAAAGGAAATATAAGATGGTATGTTGAAAAGAAGTTCAGAGTGTGGTTAAGTTATTAACAAAAGGCTATGATCTATTTGAAGTGGTGCGATTAGTCAAGAGATGTGATCTTTCATCATAAGATGCAATCTTATGACAAAGTATATATTTGTCATTCATTTTAGACTTGAAGTGTGGTTGTGTAAGTGAGTAGTCTAAATCTGAAGTCTCATCTTCTTGTGTGGGCTAAGTGTGAGATCATTCATCACCAAGGCAGATTGGAGGATAGGGATAGTGCAAGTCAGATTGAAGGCATCTTGCAACCATCAAGTCAAGGTTGGTGCCTTGCATTAGGGGCTGGTGCTCCTTGTAGGTTGGTGCCTACTAAATAATTAAGAGGTTTGGATGTCCCTTGTAGGTTGCAGCCTACTAAATCATCTTCTTTGTAAAACAAGTAGGTTGGTGCCTACTTCCACTTGTAAAAGTCATTTAAAAGTTTTCAATTTGTGTCAACTAGTGTAAATTGATTCATATCAAAAGGTTGATGTTGATAAGAGTTTAAGTTCGTTTAGAAGGTTGTAAAAGTTGATTGTAATAACTTGTTCATATTGAGAATTGAAAGTTTGTTGATATACTGATTCACTCCCCCCCCCGCCCCCCCCCTCTCAGTATATCTTTGTGCTCTTCATAATTTTCACATATTGTAACCCCTTGATGGTTTACCGCCAGTGTGGAAAAAGAACTTGTTAATCTCTCTTTTGTACCCACTGAAAAGTGGTGAATTCCCACTCACGAGTGGATGCCCGCTGCAGCGGATGAATTAGTTTGTTTTGTAATTTCTTCCCCCCACTGTATTAGTGGAAGTGTGGAAAACTTTCATGGCTGGTTCACCGCCTATTAGCTTTCCAGTTGAGTTTCATTTTCAGTTTTAGTTGGTTACTCCGCCATATGCTATCACCTCGCCTTCTGAAGGATCTTGGTGAACATTCTTGGCATTGAGATCTTTAAATTAATTATCATTTTTGGAAGCTAACACTAATCTCTTGGCGGATTGATGTTTGTGTTATGAAATTTCAAAGAAAAATTTGGTTGGCATATTTCACTAGATGGGGTGTCCTTAGCCTCTTTAGGCCCAAAAGCAATACCCTTTGGACTAAAAGGTAGTACCCCTTTGGCCTCATGTGGCCCATGCCATTCATATGAGGTGGCCTACCTAGTGAGGATTCTAATTTTGTCGTTATCCCCTCATCTTGCCATTTTTCCCCATTTCTTCATGATTGGTCTCTTATATTGCTATACCATGATAGGGGGGTGACGTTACAAAGGAGTGTCCTGGTGACCCAACTCTCATAGGGCCTATTGATGTGATTTTCGTGACCGCACCAACACAGAATAAAGTTTCCCAACGGATACTCTATCCTCTCTTGAACAAAGTATTTAGCATGCTAAGATTGTGAGTGAGTTCGTGCTTTCAACTCCAAGGTTCCGATAATGCAATAGAATACCCCCAGTTGGTTCGTTGTGATTTTGCTGGTATCACGAAGGGACTTACACAATTGTTCGACAGCTAATAGCAGACAGCAGATTAAGGGATTCACGTGGTTCGAATGATTTGGAAAGTGAGCATAAGTTTCCTAATTCTAACCAGAAATGAACTGAATTTAAAATGAGTGCAGGGCCTAAGAAGTTTATGTTTTATCTAAGGACGGGATGTGGGATCCATCTCGACAGACTTCGACCAGACTTTGCTCCACCTCACGTTGGACAACTTACACAAAGTCGGTGCAATCTTCAAGGGAGTGACAAGAGGTTTTCAAATTATAACTCAACATGTAAGTACCATCAGAATGACGCATACAAACACATGAATCACAATCAAAGTTAAGTTTGTAATGTTTTCCAGTTGACCACACAAGGCAAACTTGCCGTCAGCAAGCCGCTAGTAGTATGGATAAGAATGAAGTTGCCTCGATTAACACCACAAATCCACAGCTAACATCTACTTGCATGAAAATGAAAACTACTCTACTTTACGCTACTTCAAGATACTACGTGAATTGGAAGGACGAAGAAGCCTCGACAACTACTCATAACAAAGAAGAAATCACCATCAATGAAAAATTATTTTATTATAAAAGCATTCACGACAACTTCTTGCAAAGTATTCAAAGGGAAGACTTTCTTTCCTTTTCAATCTAAACTATACTATCAAACTATTCTACTTTCTATTCTATCAATTTCTCTCTATTCCTTCTCTGCTATTCTAACTCTACTCTAAGGAGTACAAATGAGGGGGACTCCCCCTTTTATAGTTGGCCAAGTCCAACGGACAGCTCATATTACAATCGGCTGGATGGCCCAGATTGTGCCACCTCAGCCCTAAACAAGATTCACCCTAAAAAACAGCCACAAAGAAGAGTGGGGCAATAAATGAGCAATTAATGGCCACCATCTTCTAGAAGATTCCTGTCTTGAAATGTGTTCACACTGTTTTAACTTCTTGAACTGGTATGACATGCAAGTTCTTGATCTGAAACTTCAAGGTTGAAACCTTTTAACCTGTTTGACAACGCCCGAGCCTTCATCTTTTCCTATCTTGGACTTGATCATTTCTTCTTTGCCACTTGGGCCGGGCACATACTAAGTCTCAACACTTAGCCATTTTCTCCAAGTACTCGTTCATCTCCCCAAGTCCTCACCGTTTGGCCTCGACATTCCTCCTACAAAACAAGCAAGGAGAAGAGCATCAGAACACCTCATAATATAAATTCACTTTACTTACCTGATTTTCATGCTTTAACTTCCAAAGGTTCATCGTTTTCCTCTAGCCAACTTCGCTTTCTTCATGATATTTCAACATCTGTAGGCTGGGGCATGCAACACATGTGCATCATATTTCAATGCCTTAGACAAATTTTCAACTTCCTCAAGGACATATTTAAGAGCTGTACTTTAAAATCATCTTTTGGAAGTGCCAGCTTCAACTGTATCTTCTTCACTTTTCCGGCTGAGGCGTTCACTTTGGCTCGAGAAAATTGTTTTCATCAAGAACTTGACCAAAAATCATCTAGTCATTCAATCTCACCATCACTGCTAGTATTCCCATTTCTCAACAACATCATTTATTCCTTTGCCTTTAGAGAATTTCTAAATTTTTCCTAGAAAATTCATCAATCCTCAGTTCACCAAAATCTCCATCCGGCGCCCCACGAAGAAAATTTCTTTTCGTAACTCGTCGAATTCATGGGTATACAACGAACGGGTTCATTTAATTTCTTGAATTTTGAACCTTAGAAAAATAAAAAAAATTATGAAATTTATTCCAGTTCTTCATTCCTGTGAGTACTTTGTTGCTCTGACTTGAAAATTTCTATCAATCCTGTGGAGCTGATATCATCTGACTTCGTCTCCGGCAATTTTGCTCATGTCTTAGGAAATTTCATCACTTCACCAAACTTAGGCGTTTTTCCTAAGGAAGAAAAATTTTGTGCCTTAGAAAGATTTAAATCACTTAGCATTTTGAATTGTTTGCCTTAGAAAATTTTAAATTCATCTTCAAATCATCTTGTCTGTGGTGAGGAAATTTTTATCAACTCACTTAGAAGATTTTTCTGTTAAATGCCTTGAGCACACTTGTATGCCATGGAGAATATTTTACTTTCAATGCCCAACATATTTTATTCACATCAAATTACCATCACCTTGTCTTCAACGCCTCAGCAATATTTATCTCCTAGCATACTCTTATCACCTTGGGCGCACTTCACACTTGAAGAGGATACTAGCCACGCCTAACATATTTTATCAACCTCACCTATACTTAACCACTTTTCAACTCAAATCCACTCTTTACTTGGCGCATTCAAAGGCTGGAGAGGAAAGTCAACACTAAAATATTCCCATCTTGCACAATGCCCAACAACCTCCACTTGTCTTCATCTCTATTTGGGCGCATTTTACCCCTTGAAGAGGATGGGCACATTTTAGGCATGGGCACATTTTGACTTCTTACTTCCTTCTTGAAGCATGGGCACATTTTACATGTGTTGGAGGAAGAAACTTTATGCCTTAGAAAATCCTTCTTGTCTTCTTCCTGTGAGGTGGGCGCATTTAGCATGTGAGGAAGGATGAACATGATGACTTAGAAAAAAATTTAAACTTTCACCACCTTGCATGGGCGCATTTGGAGGTGGCAGGAGGATATTTGCTCAACACTTAGAAAAATCTTCATCTCATGCTTCATTTCACCTTGAGGGCGCATTTGGCCTAGGCAAGAGGATATTTGTTTGCCTTAGAAATTTTTTATCATTTTGCTTGTGAGGAGGGCGCAAATGAAGGCAGGAGTAGGATATTCAACACTTAGAATATTTTATACATCTTCAATTCTTCTTGAGGGCGCATATGGAGGCATGAGCAAGATATCTTCGTTACTTGGAGAATTTTCTTGACTTCCAGCTGAGATGGGTGCATTTTATATGTGGAGCAGGATGAGACTCATGCCTTAGAATTTTTTCTTCTGCTTCTACCTGTTTCTCCATGTCCTGCTATTTATAGTAAGTCTTCTGATTTCCATACTTCTGAAGCCCGGAATGATTTGAGATTTTGAACACAGGACCTTCATGACCCTGTCAACCTGTTCACACTGTTATCCTGAGCTGACCTGCTAAAAATAGCATATTTTTGAAGGTGGTTTGCTATTTATAGTAACAGCTTGTTTCTGAGACCTCCACAACTCCGTTTGACTTGAAATTCGAATGGTGTGCTCCTCATTGGGTGACTTGCCCATTGACACTGGCGCCTGCTGCTGACTTTCTATTTTTAGCCAGTTCTGGAACGCCTTACTATAAATAGTAAGTGCTTCGTTTGCCTTAGAAAAATTTACCGGTGGATAGTTGAAAGATAATTAATCGCAAAGCGTATAATCGCTGAAAATTCTAATATTTTCACTCTCATTGGTCCCTCCGTTGGAAACCCTAATTTGACTTGCATGCTCATCAAATGACCTCCGGTTATTAAGCTTCGCATTGCGACCGGGCCAGGATTCGCGTCGAGGCGCTAACGAAATGCATCTCTAAAATAGTGTTCTCGACAAGTGCGATTATCTCCGCTTTATGTCACAATCACGCGAAGTCGAAAACCCCATAATATGCATATGAAAGAAAACCTCGACATGCAAAACCCTAAAATAGCCTCCCAAGGTCAACTCTTCTAAAAGTCAAGACCACTTTGCATGTTACAATCGTTAGGTTTCAAAAACCCGTATGGGATTCTCCCCGCATTACGACGAAAACTCTGATATAACCCCTGAATTTGCCGGAAGCTAAACGCCAAAAGTAAGTCGTCGTTTCTCAGCTCAAATTTTGCACGCGAGCAGCTTGATGTGTTCTAAATGCAATGTGACTGTCAAAATCTCAAAAATGTTGAAGGAATGCTCTGAATTGCACACTTACTAAAAATAGTAAGTTGCCGAAATCTAATGAAATTTCAGTGGAAACCTACTGGAAGCGCACTGACATCAATGTTAAGCTCTGTTTTCAATTTACTCACCTCTTTTGACCACAAATTGGTTGGAAAGTTCAAAACCCTAATTCTATGGATTTGGCCAAATTTCTCGTTTAAGCTCAATGGCGGACCTATCCCCGGAAAGGAAGATATCGGAAAAGAGACAGACAAAGAGAGAAAAAACAAAGCCAAAAAGACCAAAATGAAGCAAAAATTAGGGGTTCCCATTTTGAATGGGGCGATGTGTGAAAAGGTCACAACAGGGCCAAAGGCAGTACCCTTTGAGACAAAGGCAAGTACCCCTTTGGCCTCCTTGGGACTACTTGTTCCCCCATTATAGAACACATCGGTTCTCCATTATAGAACAGATTGATCCTCCATTATAGGACACTAGGTCCTCCATTATAGACACATTGGTTCTCCATTATAGGACACTTGGTTCTCCATTATAGGAGGTGGCGTACCTAGGGAGTGCCCCATCACTGTTTCCTTTTGTAATCGTGACCCCATCTATCATGGCTCAACATTAAGATATATGATAGCTAGATATTCATCGTATTTCTGGTATAATAATGACAGTAATATTATTACAGTGTTCCACAGGGACGTGTCCCCCCAAAAAAAACACCCATTTCTGAGACGGGGAGACGCCTAGGAAACGTCCCTCTGCCGTCCCCTCGCCGTCTCCAAGTTTCTCCACTGTTTCCTAGAAGTCTCCTCCTAGAGGGAAACGTTTCCTGGCCGTTTCTGACGGGGAGACTCCAGGGAAACTTCTGGGAGACTTCCAGACGTCCCCTCAACCCAAGGAAACTCTCAGACATCCCCTTGAAAAAGCATTGATTTTAGTTAAAAAAATTAAAAAACAAATTAAAGTTTAAATTTTATGTTTAATTAAATTATTTTTTTAAAATCATTGTCCTCAATAAAGTCAAATGATGTTTTTAATTTTTATTGAATGCCAATGTTTCATTCGTAAACATTATCCTCCTCCGTTATTGTGCGAGCTAAAGAGCTGAAGCTGTGAACTGTGAAGACTGGTGCGTGGGCTGGGCATCGAATCTCCATTCTCCAAGGCTCTTTGAGGCATTCAGTCATTGCATTCCATGAGATGACGGCTCTTTGAGGCATTCAATCAGGCAGCTCACGTGCCTTGCTACTACTTCCACATTTTGCATACTGTACAGTGTAAATCACTGAAGGAGGGCAGTAAAAAAAATTTAAACGTTTTTAGACTTTTAGTATTTACAGTTTCAAAGTTTTAGTAAAAAAAAATTTTAATGTTTTAGTATTTACAGTAAAAACTGTTTTACTTTTAATTTTTAAATTTTTATTATTTTAAATTTTTTTTATTTTCTCATTTCTGTCATTCTTATTTCTGAAGATTCAATAATTTTTTCAATCCATTTTGTGCATATCCTGCAATATTGCAATATTGTTATACTGATACATCTTTTTATAACTAATTTTTCAAGTACTATGTGTATTTCAGCACCGCCCCCCCGCCGCTGTCCCCGCGTCCCCATCCCCAAAACTCCGTGGAACACTGGTAATATACCCTTAGTACTGAAATGTCTAATCACAATACCACAGCTATTCACATTAGATGACTATAAATCAGATATCAT
Source organism: Sequoia sempervirens (assembly GCA_007258455.2). Taxonomy (NCBI): domain Eukaryota; kingdom Viridiplantae; phylum Streptophyta; class Pinopsida; order Cupressales; family Cupressaceae; genus Sequoia; species Sequoia sempervirens. The sequence continues at coordinate 8,153 of VDFB02213887.1, forward strand.
ACCACTAGATTGGACTGCTGGCATTAATAGTAATTAATGGTTATTTCTGATTTAGAAAGTGCAGACCTCTGTTCCTTTAATCTGATCAGATGGTTGCTATCTTAAGCATTCATATGTCTTATTCATTTCCAGACTGAGTTATTCCCTTTTTTCTCCACAAGCTCTTTACCTTTATATCCTTTATTATACTCTCTCATGATCCAAACTAGAGGCACATCCTTTCACAATGAATAAACACCTCCTTTGCAGATCGTGCCTTTTCTTCAACCCTAATCACACCCCTTGTTATCATAACATATAATGATCATTGCTTGTTAATCGCAGCCTTCGTATAAATAGTAATTACTACTTCAAATTATAATCGCTGCATATCTTTTCTTTTGCTAACATGATCGCTTCCCCCTCACAAATACAAATCACTGCTTTATATTCATTTAATGGGAATCGCTGTGCTTTGTTTATAGTCACTATAAGAAATTATATGATTGCTGTTGTTTATATATTTCATATATTATATGTTAATATATTTATTGGTTATGTATAACATATTACTTTTATATTAAATGTTTCTTGTTTAAAATATATTTATTATTATTTTTATATTAGTTTTCTTTTTCTATATCTTTTTGTGTGTGTGTGTGTGTGTATTATAATGATTATAATTACAATGATATTTAAGCTGTCAATATTTATTTTGTATTATCATTATTTACATTTATAATTATAATATTATCTTATGATAATTATAATTATAATAATATTAAATTGGTAATATGTATTTTATTTATTTTATTCATTTATTTGCATTTCAATGCGTTAAAATTTTGGGGACATGACAGTTACCTGCCCCCTTCTCCATCCTATTACTACACAAGGGTTGCTCAGTTACTGCAAGTGTAAATACCTTTTTATGCCACAAAAACCTTGGCTGGTCTACCAAAGAAAGAAGTATCATAGATGAGAAAAGGAGAAAAAGCCTCCAAATTCTTCTTCAAAATAAAATTGCTAGCACTCGTTCCTTACAAGACAAAGCTCAGCCCACAAGTGTCAATGAAGAACAGCTTCAACATGTTCAAAGAATCAAATCAAAGAAGTCCCAACTAAACACCAGACTTTGCATCAACTGAGATCCTATGCTAAATCTGGTTATACCTAGTCCCTACATTTCATTTAACAAGAATTAGCCACCCCCTTCTCCATGCCATTACTACACAACCAAATAGGATTCTCTCATATCGTGATCTGTCCCCCTGTCCCCAAACCCCCTCCTCAATTGACTCCTGTGTTCTGCAGTCCCCTAATTTAAACAATAACTATACTCCACACGCAACTCCAAATTCCCCATTTTCCTCATCTCTTCTACAATGGGTTTTGGGAACACCCAGTTGCATGTCACGCATCCTTCATTTCCAAACCAACAGATTTACCCTCTTCTAAACCTGAGTTGAGGCACGTCTCTCCTCTTGAAGCATCCAAATATAATTCTGTCTAACTAAAAACCCTAGATTTCATCAACAAAAGACCTAAACTGTTCTACAAATGTTGGAAGCTAAATCCATAGATTCTCCTGTATTGGAAAAATCTAACAATGTCCTGCTTACTTCCATTCAATAGCAAAATGATTGCATTAAAACCCTTCAAGATAGTGTCCAATCTTTAAAAAATTGTCTGGTCTACCTGCTCCACAACTTTAATTATCGTCATAACAGGAAAAAGGCCTTTAAACAACTACTGGCAACTGAAAAAATTGGAAGAGGCTCCTTGAGGTGATGCATCACAATGCCCAAGCAGCTAAACATCAAGCTTTCTATGTTGATCCTTTTATTAAACATGCCAGTGAAGGACACAACTCTAAACTCGTCCTGTACAAGCCCACTAAAAGGAACGTTGGTGCTTGATGAGATGTCCAGGCAAAAGAATTTAGTGCAACTAGAGCAGCCAATGCTGGCAAGAAAGCGAACCTCTTCCACAGCCCCTTTGGAGGGTCCACTGCATAACAAAGTGTCAAACAATCAAAGGAAGCTCTTTGAAGCTTCACTTGCAAAATATATTCCTACTCTTTTTTTGTGCACTGGATGTTGATAGTGGTTATATAAAATCTGTTGTATACCTTACCATTCATCTTTGTTATTTTATTGGAATTTTGCATTCTAAACAAGCTTTAATGCTTTAACTACATCTCTCTCTCTCTCTCTCTCTCTCTGAAATTTTCTTGTATTTGCTGTAAACTGAATAGCATGATTCTAACGTTGCCTTTTTGGTCCCTACCTTTTTCTATTAAGGACAAAGGCAGTTTTATAATATTCAAATTCATTTAGAATATAATTCCTTTGATAAAAAAAAAAAAATTTAAATCCTTCAATAATAAGATATTATTCTTCTGGAAAGTCACCAGAAAGTCAAATCATAATTATATCATAACAAAGGTTTAAATTGTTTCTGAAATATTTACAGCTGCAAACATAAATCATAGTAATGTCAAGGAGAATAATCTTAGAAAAGGTTACAATGTAAACCTACCTCATTCACTTTACTGATAGAAAATGTCTGATCCGCTTTAAAAGTATTTAAAGCTGCATAAGTACCTGCAACTTGCCCCGTCCAAATTTCTTCCTGTAAATATGTCACCAATGCTCGTTAGGAAACCTTAAATTAAGAGTCCATGTCAAACTTAGCTAGGAACCATTACTACAAATATAGCATAGGATATTTTATGTCAGATATTCATATGAACAAATCCAAATAGAAAAAACACAAAGCTTGAACTGTAATGCCGAAATAATGATAGAATATTTGTTTCTAGCTATACCAATTTAATTCATATCACAATGAAGACCACGAATTCATATGTCCTATCACAAATTACAAAAATTATCCCATTGAGATATGTAAACGTACATCACTCGAATTTAAAGTCAATTACAAAGAAACAAATGCACTGTTAAGCAATTGAATAACATAAGGTAAGAAACAACTTCATGAGTGCTCTAAGGAATTATGATCATCAATGTACTATGTGTGATATGTATCATTGTTATGTATTAAAGTATCTCAGTCGATGCAATAATATTTTCAAGTTCATTTTTAAAACAATATGATCTTTAATGACATATTATTTTGTTTAATGTTATCCAAATGTCTGCTGAACCAACAGATTCTTGTGGGGATATATGAAAGCTGGTTGGAAAACATTATTTTATCATCCACAGATGAAATTTAATCATATTGTATAGAAAGAACATATTCTTGCAAACAAAAACTGTAGAAGACTGACAATGAAAGTCAAAACCAAACCTTGTAGGAATTTTGATTAAAATTTAAATGTGACTTTTTCTAAAAATTATATGTATTTATTGTCAGGCTGCTACCAAGTAATATTATAAAAACAACAAGACCTCAAACAGATCATCAAGTCTTGATATGTGAAAAATATGCAGAGCTGGGAGAAAGAAAGCAGTTTCATATCATGGAAGTCATTATTTGTTTTTGTAAATAGAATTTTATTAAACTTCACAGACTGTCTGGAACATTAATCCCACTAATTTACTAGTCACTAACTTAACAAGTTAACAATTCACAAATGACCCATCTTTTGGCTGAAAATATATATTTCTGCAATAAGGCTGTCTAAGAGAACAATTTTACTCAAGAGCAATGTTAATTTCTGACAAGATAAGCGATAATTTGCTTCCTTTTGGTAGACCATATCTTGACCTTGAGCAATGTATCTTCTGAAAATGGTTACTGAAATTTCAGATTGCTGTCCACATGGGAAGAAATTCTACCTGCACCAATTTAGAGACTTGAAAACCTTGAGATTGTTTTCATTAAGTACATCATGAATACCAAGTTGAGTTGACAAATCATTTCAAAATCTTTGTGTCACACAACCATTGTGATGGTATAAAACCCAACCTAGATGACTCTTGAGCTTGTGATGAAAAAAAAAAAAAATTCTGAAACCCTACTTGTAAGTAGAACCAGATTTCATCACCTACTGCACTTGGTTTGTCTCCAAGTTAAAACCTCATGAACCTTTTGACAAATCACCAAGAAATTCTTAAGAATGGGAACTGGTTGATTTTATCCAACCTGCTCAACTAAATTCCTAAATGGCTGGTGAGTGTCTGTATTCTAATTTGTCTCTTCCAAGAAAACTCAAACTGTAACAGCATGTGAGGTAAAACCTCTCTTCAAATTAGAAGGGGAAGCTCCCTCAGATCTAAACTAACCTTGAACACTAACCTATAGACAAAATATACAGTTAGTAACACTATACAATATTTCTTTCAGGGGATTTTGCATAAATGAAACAACTATCTACCTGTCTTTTTGCCTCAGGTACGAGCACAAGACCAGTAACAGCTCGTCTCACAAGCAAGATTTTCTAGATTTTAAATGAAAAATCTAATCTAAGAATGACAACAACACCTTCCTACTAATCAGATGCATACAAGATTTCAACAAAATAACAACTTGGATCATTAACAACACACAATCTCAGGAATTGAAAAGCTACTTCACATGCAAAGTGACAACTTAGATACAAATATTGCTAATACAAAGCCTGAGACTATAATCAACTTTCGATTCAGTTCATGAAATTTCAAACACAGTGAAGCCAAAATAAGAATAATCGATGGAACGATATTTCTGCAACATAAGCGTAGTGTCAACTATCATTAAGAATGTTAGTGCTCAAAGTACTTAATTATAGGTTACAAGATAAAGAATTTTCGGGACTTAGGATAATAATCATTTTATGTTAAAAACCAATGTTATAAAGCATAAACGCTGAAAGCAACCTAAAAATAGGCCCAAACGCTCCATCCAAAAATAGGACCTAAAAATAGCAACTGTCAATAATTGTGCAGGCCAAAAATAGTAGTTTGATGCATGAATCTTCATTACAATCCTGATTTAACTCTTTGATCTGAAAGCTGTCAAATTCTCTGAAGAACTTTGAAACCCTAACTGCCTAAGACTTTGCCAAACAATCTTTGTGACTCGAATCTGATGTCCTTCTGTGGAAACAAGAGAAATTCACTGTTCCAAACCCTAGGTCCTTGTTCCCAATGATTAAAAACCCTTCATGAGACAAATTTTCCACTTGATATTCTGGAAACCCTAACTGCTGATTCCTGTCTCAGAATTTGATGGCATTGTCACAAAAGGTGAAGACAAGCATAAAAATTAGACTTAAGCATGGCTGCACCATCCTGCTAACGTTCCTCTTCTGTGATTGTAAAATGCCCTGCAAACTTTTCAGTTATAACAGCTCGTAACTAGTGATATATGTTTGAAAGCAGGGATATGGCGAGGGTGGATAACCTGCCATAATTTATCACTAAGTGTTGCTGATATAAGCGACTGAAACATTGTCTTTGTTGCCTTAGGGAGCTGTAAACTTTGCCGATCATGGAGACTCCACAATATCTGCTAATACTACTGTTGAATCATGCATTTCAACACCTTAACTCTGCAGTATGTCTTAGGTTTTCACCACCAATTAAATCAGGCATTTATCATGACTGCCTTGGCCTCTTAACACATGGTAAAACAACTTGGGCACACGCTTTTTGTCACTCTAACCAGCCAGACTCGTCAAGAGCAGATCAAGTGCACATTTACTGTATCTGTCACTTAAAGTTGTCAAAAACACTCTCAAGCGCATTTTTTAGTCATTCTGTCACTTAACAGCATCTTATATCAGACTTGGGTGCCTATTTCATGTATTTATGCCACTTAGAATGTTAAAATTTTAAATTATTCTTAGGTGCCTCTCTGACCTGTGCTTGCCACTTAAAACCCTGCTATTCATCCTCTAGGTGCCTATTTTTGTTCTCTTTGACAATCAAAAGGTCCCCTCCACTGTCAGGCATGCCTCATGTCCCCTTCTGTCACTTAAGACTCTCTTCTCACTGCTGAAGCGTGCCTCTTAGCTATTTATGTCACTTACACCCGTCAAACCCTTCCTAAGTACACCTTTATGTCTTTGATGTCACTTGAATGCAGTTAATCATTACTTACACACCCTATTTTGCAACTGTTGTCACTAAAACGTATTCTATCACACTCAAGCACACCATATGGTCAACTTTACCACTTAAAAGCACGAAGGGCACCCTTTTTGGTATCCTTTCCAGGCACACAAATTGATCACCTATGCCACTTAAAAATCCTTCATACTGACCTAGGCGCACATATAGTTACCTTTGCCACTTGACTGACTTCTTGCTCCATCTTAAGGCACACTTTTCTCATGACTTAGCCACTTTAAAACCCTGTTCTAAGTGCCAATTTCCAACTCCTTTGCCATTTTGACTGATTAAATGAATGTTAGGCACACTTGGAGGTTAAACTTGTCGCTTAAAGGTCATTACAACCAGCCCAAGCACACTAAACACTTAATTTACTCTTCTCTGGCGCACCTGCATGCATTCTTTGCCACTTGACTTGTTGAATGGTCAATACAAGATTGAAGAATGACAATCAATATACAAACTACTCACTGCTAAAGACATGAAACTAGGCTTACACATTTGGTACCTTGATAAAAAGACCTGACAAAACCAACATGAAGAGTCAAAACATCAATATTTTCATAGGGTGCAATAGTCAGTACAGCTGCTACTGGAAACTCATAGATTGTAACATGTTGGAAACCAAAGCACACTTTGAAAGGTAAAAATCCTGTGGAAAAATGCAGAGCATGACTATAACTATGCTGAACATCATGGAGATACTTGTTCCAGTTCGTTTTTCTCTGGTGGTAGATGCATAAAGCATGTATAAAGGTCATTTTTACCATCTCTGCTTTGTCATCAGTCTAAGGGGAGGAAAAAGCTCAAGAATGAAGCTTGCTGCCAAACATTTTCCACAAAGCCTGCACAAAATTGCCAACAAACCTAATACCCTTGTCAGAAGTGAATCATTCTGATGATAAAAATACTAGTATACTTATCTCTGATGGTGATGAACTTAGCAGTGGCAACAATTAATTCCCTCCCTGCCCTACAGGCAATTCAGGGCTTGATGCTTAACTGGTAATGCTAGCCAATACTTCCGTGCTGTGATCGTGCTTGGAATGAAAGGCAAATCATTCCTTACTTTGAAACTTTATCGACTTCTTCTCTGCTGCTCGGTTTTGGCTATTCTTCCCTTTTATTTGGAATTTGCATGCTAGGTAGTTGTTGGATACACAGTTCTGTGGAGCTGATCTAGTCTTCTGGCTCTCAGATTTTTGTATGCTCAAATCAGTTCTGGTATCACAATGTAACTTTATGTTGTTTGTTGAGAGAATGCTTGCAACTCTACTGCTGCCTGTAATAAGACTTGCAATTATTAAACTACGTAAAGTGTGCTATCTCAACAATTTTTGTTTTAATTTGAACTCAGATCAAATGGTTTCAGGTTTAACCACTTTCAGTTTACCTTTTCTAGTTATGCTTTATGTTACATTGTTTTAGACTTTAGGTACTTTTCAGAACCTAGGGTTCTTTTTTACCCCAACATTTTCTATTTTAACCAAATGTACTTTTCTATCTGATCATTTGTGATCAGTAGTATAATATTTTCTTTCTAGAGACATTTTAAAAGCAATTTATTTCAATCTGTTTGCATATATTAAGAAGTATCTTAAGGCACTAAAATATTAGTGGGAAAAATTATGGCTGGGGAATTTACTATTAGCATTTTAGTAATTGTCTCTTTGCCTGAAAAACCAACTATAATCTTTAGCGAAGATTTAATACTCTCTGAATTACTTGCAGATTCATGAGTAACAATGAGCAAAACAGGGCTGTTGAGTTACTTTCCAGAGAGTTTGGGGAAAGTAATTGCAAGTCTGACAGAAAAACACAGCTTCCTGCACGGAATCAGAGTCCCGCAGCTAAAATAATTCCTTTGCTGCTAATCTTATCAAAGACCCTTTGGTGAAAGGGGTCGCTTTAGCTATTAAGTGGATTCTGAGATCTGTGCCTGGTAGTGAGCTTTGGAAAGTGCAGGTTAGACAAAATATCACTCATGAGGTCCAAAAGGGAAAGTGTTATTGAAAAGGTTTCCATCCTTTAGATCTCATGTTTAGTTCTTTTCCAGTTAGGACAGCAGGGTCAGTTATTTTTGTGTCTATACAGAAGGAATGAGTAAGTTAACCACCTTTTGGTTGGGCAGGATATTTTAACCTGGTCTGGGTCTTGTTCCCAAGCTTTTTAAGTTTTATGTCTAATAGGTTGGACCTTGCGCATTAGAATAAGGCCCTAGCTAATGTTAGAGTGTGCTCTGCTCGAGGATGGTTCTCTGAAGGTATCAAGTCCTTTGGTGGGTTTTTCCATAATAATAAAACTATTCCTTGGAGTGATCGAAATTTGGTTTATAAAGCCCCCAAATCACAGAGAAGAACTTATTCTATTCTAGCTAAATCTTTGAGTGCTTTTCCTTCTAACATCAGGTTGAATTTTGATACAGAAACTTGTGATAATATAAGGTGGCTTAAGGGACCCCCAATCGCTAGAAAATTCTTCCAAGCAAGTCTATGACAAACTCTTCTTCTCCCAAGATGTCATTAAGAAACTTAATGTTATCCTTATAGAAGATTTTGTAATAGGTTTAACATTGTTTGGTCTTCTAGTATTGAACTTGAGAAGTCTCGATTTAGGTGGCTATTGTTACATCAAAAACTTGTAATTGGATCCACTCTTGGTGCTTGTGGTATCGGCATTCATCCTTGTTCTGTTTGTAATTAATAACAAATCGATTATTCCTTTTTTTAAGTGTCCTTTTGCACAAACTGTGTTAAAAATCTGTGTTGCTGCTTCAGCTAAGTTTGTTAGGAAGGATTGTATAAAGTAGTATGATGTTTTATTTAGTTTGTTTAATAGTGACAAGCACACTTTAAGTTTTTCAAAAAGCTTTGGTTTGTTTTGTCCACTGAGGTTCTATAGTTTAATTGGAAATCTAGAAATAAAAATATGTTCCACAGTGACAGAAGGCTACTTATTGACTTCATTAGTGAAGTCAAATTCTCTCTTGTTCCATTGTAGGTTCGCCTCCATCTTAAATTCCCCAAAGCAAAATAATTCTTGGACACTGGCTCATTGATCATTCAGCATAATTATTTGGTTGGGACTGGGTCCTTCCACAGAGTTGCCCTGTTCTGGACTGGACAAAGTGTGGTGTTGAGGCTGATGAGGAAGAGATTGAATCTGAAGGTTGAAATGTGATTTAAAATCAGTATTACAAGCAGCAATTCAAGGGATTCAGTACTGCTGGAATTGTTGAAGAGGTCAAGTCAGTTGATGCTACTGGTTTGGGCATTTAGGATTTGAATGTGGTTAAACTTGCTCCTGCTCATTCCACAGAAAGAGCTATAGATCATCTCCAAGAGTTTCCTGATAGACTTGCCAATCAGCACTTGGTTGCATAGAATCTCCTGGACCGGATTGCTGTGGATGGTAATGTTGGCAATCAGAAAGTTTCTCCAACTGGCTCAGAGTCCTTCCTAGGAAGAATTCCTCTTCCTTCATGAGGTTTGGTGGCATATACCAGGTTTGGATGGAAGATCTCATGGAAAAGTATATGAAAAGCATGATCAATGAACTAAAAGCTACCATTGACCATCTGGGTGCTAAGGGTGAGGGATCAGCCTGGAGCAGCAGTGTAGAGGGACCTATGTTTTTCTCCAAGAGACCTGGTGATGTTTGACATGATCTCAACTAATGGTATAGCTATTGTCTTTTCTGCTTTACATAAATTTATTTGTCGATACTTTGAGCTTGAGGTATCAGCTGCCTATTGGGAGCATGGCCATTATTAAGTTTGACATCTTTTCATGTTGTTGGTTTATATTTTGCCTTTTGGAACTTTCACTTCGTTATATCGGTCTCATTTTGGATGCTCTTGCTGAGCATGTATCTTTTTAAACTTTTTGCATCAATATAAAAGGTTAAAAAATTTCTTTGGTCATGAAACAAACAAAATAAAACAAACCAAGATTCAATCCAGCTTCATAACATGACATAGAGATAAAGGGTAAAGTAAAATGTCATACTCGATACCTCTGGTTTAGAGTCTGGCATGAACATACACAAGCCAAACTCGTGATTAAGAACAGCAATCCCTCCTGGTTGCTGGCAACCTGTGAAATACAAATAATCGGCATCCTGCCGGAAAGGATAAGGTACAACATCAGTCATCATTTTGACTGGAGCAGATGTCATGATAATCAAACTCTTGTCTGGGAGCAACTCAAGCAATTTTTTCCTCCTCCTTATAAATTCTTGTTCTGTAATGCCAGGTGTTATTTCTCCTGCAGCTACTACCTGCAAGACAAAACAAAAGATATATCATAAAAATCAAACTCTATTTGGTAGTAACTGAAAAAGAAAACAGAACTTTTTCATGCTTGGATCAGAAAAAGAATGCATAAAATAAACATAAATACAATATGCCATTCAATATTCTTTATTGCTCTAAGAAGTATTTTAGAAAAAGAAAATCCTTTAAAAAATATTATATCCACTTGCATGGTCAACACACAAACATATAAGTGCTTGAATATCCAATACTCAAAATAATTAATAAAGTCCAGTACTAATACTAGTGAAAAGGGATGACGGAATATATTTTAGTCCTTCTCCACAAGATGAATCAACATATGAGGAATCTTACTAGTTAAGTGAATGTTCAAATATCATATAACAGATTTGTCCCCTCCTAGTTCCATCCTACAGGTGACTCACCACATGATCTAGAGACTTAGTGGCATCATTAAATATAGCAACATTGCTCTTCACCATCAGCACAGCACTCACTCTGCTCTGATCACTCATGTCTTTTGAATAAAATTGATTTGCTTCCAAGTACCAAACATGACTCCACATAGAAATGCATCAGTATCCCTAATCATTCGACCTAGAATGTTCCTCAAGCATAAGTACCACACAAAGTTTCTCTTTCTCAACAAGATAAGAATCCAGTTGTAGAACAGATGTCGGAATTGGCTTTGCATTCCAACAAAAGAGGGGAAAATTGATCATGGAAGAACCCAAGTAGTTTAGCACAGCAAAAAGGAAGATTAGAGGAGAAGTTGTCTATAATACCGTGGGAAATGATCTACTAGATTGTGAATAGAGAGACCAGGAGAAACTAAACAATGTTGATTGCAAGTGCTGCAGCTATTGATTAAAATTAAAAAGAAGGTGCAAAACTCAAGGTAACATGGAGAGATGCTATTATCAAGGAAATAGAGGCCATAATACAATAATTTAAAGCACTATCTGTGATAAATTGTGTTAACATTTCAATTTGTCTTTGGGAGACAACACAAAGAAAACCTCTCTTAAAATTAGAAATGGAAGCTCCCTAAGAGCTAAAACTACTCCTAAACCTAAAGTTATGAGCAAGAATTAATAGTTATGCACACTTTACAAGATTAACAATGGGGTTTTGCATTTAGGAAAACACCTGAAAGTAATCTTGACCTATCTTTTTGATCTCAAAGGTTGAGAATGTTGCAAGGTGTGACCCTTGGTCTTCCTTGCAACACTAGCGCTTGGGTTTGTGACATGGTCTAACCGCCTCCTATGATTCTTAACCGAAGCTTGTATCGGGCATTGACAAGTCGATCTTTTGGTGCAATGGCAAGTCCAACAATTGGTATCAAAGCTAGTCACAGGTTCAAACCCCACGCTTGTGCGGGGGGGGGGGATTGTTGCAAGGTGTGACCCTTGGTCTTCCTTGCAGCACTAGCACTTGGGTTTGTGACATGGTCTAACCGCCTCCTGTGATTCTTAATCGAAGCTTGTATCGGGCATTGACAAGTCGATCTTTTGGTGCAACGGCAAGTCCAACAAAGCACAAGACCTAAAAGGTATAAATCTCACAAACAAAGTTTTTATATATGAAGCTTGCAACTGAACAAAAGGAATTGAAAGATGAATGCTTACTAACTAGCTAAAGTAGAGGGTAGTATTTCCACATTAATAGGAGAGAATTAAACGAAAAAAAATTCTACTGAATGAAACCACCATGTAAGATTTAAGAAAAGTAAACCACTTAGGAGTAGATAAGTGTTAATTCAAAGTTCACGAATACTCTTTACCATAATCCACTTATGAAAAATTTACTGGTACGCCCATATATGGCCTTGGGTACGATACGGGTGTAATGTCCCCTTCACAGCAGTGATCAATATTGATGGTCGTTAGCCTATTCCGGAGGCCCATAGGCTAGTCGGAAGCGAAAATCAGGTTTTCCTATTTTCTAGGAGGTTGTTTCTACATTTTTCTGAGGCTTGCACTTGGAGTTTTGGAATTTGGATTGCGGATTCTTTCTGGGTTTTCAGAGAGCTTTGCAATGGTATTGCATGAACCTTGACCTAAGCAACTTTCTGAATTTACTATTTTTAGTAAATTCCCAGTGAACCCCGGGGACGCATCCCCCCCCCTAGGCCCTAGCGTTTCCGGAACGAGGACATCCCAGAGATGTGGGGATGACGTTCCCACGTCTCCGGCGACGCCACCTTTTTTTGCCTTGCCGCCGGAGACACAGAAACGTCCCAGCGTCTCCAAGACGCCAAGGGAGACGCCTGGGCGTCCCTCGAGCGTCTCGAGGACGCCCAGGCGTCTCCCACGGCGAACAGCCAAAAAGTGAATTAAAAAATAAATTTAAGACATTTTTTTTATATTATATTGGTTCTATTCAAACCCTAAGGGCATGTGGGGCCCATCTACACTCTTACATGCCTTCAAAAGGCCCTCCAATCTTCATTTTTATTCACATTTGCATTTCTACTTGTTTGCTACAGCAAGAAGAAGAAGAGTGAAGGCTGAGGAAAGAGTGATTGGAGGAGTGAAAGGAGTGATTGCAAGTGAAAAAGGAGTGTCAAGGAGCAAGAAGAAGAAGAGGAGGAAGATTCTTCACCTTGTTGAAGAGATTTTTCAAGCAAAAGGTAGGGTTTTTAACTGATTTTTTATTTTATTTTCTGATTTTCAATGTTTTTTCATTTCTTGTTGTTTCATTTTTTAATTTTTCTTATTTCATTTCTTGTTGTTCCATTTTCTAAATTAATTTAGAATCTTAGATTTTGTTTTGCAATTTAAAATTTGTTAAAAAATTTAAAATATAGAGTTTTATTTTTTTAATTTTAAAGAGGGGCATAGGCTGAAACTGTGTGTTTATTGAATTTTTTTTCATTTTGTGAAATGCAATGTCAAAATGAGCTCCCATAGTCATGATATGAGTGAGGATGAGATGGAAACTGATTCTCATAGTGCAAGCCAATCAGAATATGAGCCTAAGCATGAGGATGAGCCCAATGAGGCGGGTGAGCATGGGTCAAATCCGGAAGGGAAAACTAGTTCCATAGCTAATGCACCAGTTTCTACTGATTTCCCTTCCCAGCTTTTGGCAAAGTGGGCTAGGGGTCCTTATGATCCCAAATCTCCTCTCCAACAGTTTGCAACAAGAATAACAGCCCCAACGTCATCAACTGGTCGTACGAGGAAATGGAAATGCAACATTTGTGGTGATGATTGGTTTGGGAGCATCACCAGAGTTAATGCACACTTCCTCTTTTGGCCAGGAAAAGGTGTGGGAGCATGTGATTTTTTGAAGAAACCTAAAAATCTGAAATACAGAATTGAGTTCAACAAGCTTTGGGGTGTTCCAGATGACATGGCAATTCCAATGCCTACTACCTTGTCTGGTAGGCAACATATTCAGACTATTCAGCAGATTCAGGAGCAGCAAATGCAGAGGCAGCCACATATTTCTACTCCTACATTGCATCAGAGAGCAGGAACATTGTCAGGGTCAGCCTCAGGACCATCATCCACTTATAGCACTATGGCTGAATCACAACAGGGCAAGGGGAAACGCAAGATGCAAAGTCAGCCTAACCCCATAGCTGATTTATTTAATGTGCACCTGAGGGATCAGATAGATGATTCCATTGGCAGGTTCTTTTTTGCCAATGGAATCCCATTCCATGTAGCTCGATCTCCTTATTATAAGGAGATGATTTCGATGGTGGCGAAGGGAGGACCATCATATGTGCCACCAGGTGAGCACAAATTGAGGACCACGATCTTGGATAACAACTATGCCAAGATCAATTCATTGATGGAGACGATGAGGGCATGTTGGGAGGAGTCTGGATGTAGCATAGTTATGGATGGGTGGACGGACATTAGGCATCGTCCACTCATCAATGTCATAGTTACATGCTCAGAGGGCCCATTCTTTCTCAGGGCGGTTGATTGTTCAGGGCATCGAAAAGATGTTGATTTTTAGTTTGAGATCCTTTGGGCAGCTATTGAGGAGATTGGGCCACAAAATGTGGTCCAAGTAGTGACAGATGCAGCACATGTGTGCAGAGCTGCAGGGAGGCTTATTGAGGCAGCATACAGACACATTTGGTGGACTCCATGTTGTGTGCATGCCATGAACAATGCACTCAAGGACATGGGGAAGATTGAGTGGATTAGAGGAGTGGTCAGCAATGCTAGAGATGCGCAGATGTATATTTGCAACCACCACACTTCACATGCCATTTTCAGGAGCTTCGCGAAGGAGTTCTTGAAACCAATTGAGACCAGATATGCATCCTATTTCATTCTTTTGGAGAGAATGCTTGAGTTCAAGAGCCACTGCAACTCATGGTTATGACACAAGAATCGAATCGTTGGGATGGGGCCAGGACAGAGCAGGGGAAGAGGGTGAAGGAGATAGTGAAGAGTGATGCATTTTGGCATGATGCAAAATATATTGTCGCCATCATTACACCAGTTGTACAGATCATCAGATATGGGGATGGGGATGCACCTAACCTTGGAGAGGTGTATGAGTGCATTGATTCTATGCTTGGTCAGATGAGGGCAGTTGTGCAAGAGAAGGACCCCACTTTAGCATTCTACAATGTTTACATTCAACCTATTATTCAGCGTAGATGGGGCAGCCTAAAAACTCCCTTGCACATGGTTGCTTATGCATTGCATCTGAAGTGGTACATGCCTAGGCCTGGTAGAGTTACACGGATTCAGGATGATGAGGTGAAGGAAGGGTTCTTCAGGTGCATTGATAGGATGTATGATGTTGAAGCTGCTAGCAACATTCGCACTAAGTGGATGAAATTTGCTACTCTTAGGAGTTATAAGGCTGCAGCAAAGGCGGACATAAGAACTATGGCACAGGAGGATCCGATTTTGTGGTGGACTTATCATGGACCGAAATCACTGATTACCACACTAGCCATTCGTTTGTTGTCTCAGGTTTCTAGTTCTTCAGCTTCTAAGAGGAACTGGTCTACTTATAGCTTCATCCATTCTCTTAAGAGGAATAGACTTACCTCTAGGAGAGCAAAGAAGCTAGTGGTTGTACATAGTGCCTTGTGTATCATTGACCGCAGGACACGTGTGTACAAGGAGAGCCCAGCAGCACGATGGGATGTAGAGCCAGAGGAGCCATCACAGATTGATGAGGATGAGGATGCTTCAGATATAGAGCTGGTTGGTGTTCCTTTGGCGGATCTTGACCTTGGGGAGTCCAGTGGTTCCAGTGATGAGGAGTTTGTCGACCTCCCGAGGGATGATTAGAGGCCTCTGCCTCCTTCACTACATTTTGTCATTTTGACATTTTGATTTTGTACTTGTTTTGATATCATGCTACTCATTGTAATCATCTTTATGATCAGATATTTTTGATATCATATAATAGAAATCTTCCATTTGTCGATTCAACAATTGTTACATTGTAGTATTGAGTATTACTATTCTAATTTCTAATTAGTAATTCGATATTGAAAACTTCAATATTCAATGTTCAATGTTCAAGTACTATTTACTAATTTAGTATTTCAATTTTGCTATTTTACTTCTTAATAGTCTTATACATCTTTTCATAACTAGCATTTTAAGTACCATATGTATAGTATATAGTATATACACCCCCTCCACCCTCCCGTCCCCCCGCCGCTGTCCCCTGCCGTCCCGAAATTGAGGCCCCTTTGTCCCCCCGTCCCAGCGTCCCCCTTCCCCGACGCTAGTGGAACATAGTAAATTCCATTTTAAGCAGTGGTCCTATTGGCATCAGCACAGTGAGCTTTCCTCTTCAGTCAGTGCAGTGGGTAATGTTGGTTTTGGCTTTCTGAGAAGTAAATTTGAGGAAATTGAATTATTTTGAGTTATAAGGTTATGTTTTCACTTTATAACCCCTTGGCCTAATATTATAACTTTAAGTTGTTTTGAAAAGGGGACTTGGAGGGTGGACACCTCATCAGGAGGCTATTTAAAATATTTCTAAAGTTGAAGAATATTGTTTTGTGGAGTTTGTTCGCCAACTTTGGAGAGGACTTTATTTTAATAAAAGAATTATCTCCTCCTTATGTGGGACGCCAACTTGAAGAGGGAAAAGAAGTCAATTTGAATTTGTTTGTCTCCTTGTGTTTTGGGCGCATTTTCTAGAGACTTCTGGAGGATCATTTCAAGTCTATAAAAGTAGGCTCTTGTTCTTCATTTTGGTTATCTGATGTCTACTATACCGTTATGTTGTTGGAATGATTTCAGGCAAAGTGCTTCGAGGAATGCATACCTTCTAGCAAGGATCAGTCTTCGTGTTTGAAAGATAACACCTAGCTGGTTAAAGGTTGCTTCTCATTCAGGGAAGATAGATTGAGCTTCAATGGAGTCTTTTACAGTTTTTGAGTTTGCTGGTCTGTTTAGCTGAAGGTCGATTTTGCTTAGAAATCTTAGAATAAATTTAATTCTATTATGGGTATTTGATAAATGAATTTTGCTGCTAGGGGCAACCCTTCATGTTAATTTTCAGATTTTATTATCAAGTTTTGAATTTTCTAGCAAGAAGTCGCCCTTCTTGGAGGGCCATACATTTTTGGAGGTTGTCTTGGGAGTTGTGCAAAATAAAATACAATCTACAATTGCTATTTCATGTCTAGAGTTTGGGCGCCATCCTTTGGAGGTTCATTTCCATCTATTTTAGGTCATTTGGAGAAGATTAGAGAATTTTGTGAGCATTTTAGTGGTTTGCATAGTTGCTGGTTTGCATTTCAGTTATCAGGTTTTTCATATCAGACTTTTAGAAGTTCAAATTTTAGGTTACATTTCAGTGTTGCTGAGTCTTTTAAGTTAGAGAAACAATCTTACAGCTGTTTGCATTGATTATCAAGTTGTAATACTTTGTAATTTGCAGATTTGATGCATTGTAAGGCTGCAAATAGCAGTACTATTTCAGTCATTTAATTTCTGCAATTACTTAGTTTTTCTTTGAAGCAAACATTAACAATCTTTGGATGTTATCAAGTTGTAATACTTTGTAATTTGCAGATTTGATGCATTGTAAGGCTGCAAATAGTAGTACTATTTCAGTCATTTAATTTCTGCAATTACTTAGTTTTTCTCTGAAGCAAACATTAACAATCTTTGGACGGTTTACCGCCAAAGAAGGAGAATGAACAAACACACTTAATCTCTTGGATGGTTTACCGCCAAGAAGGGGAATGAACAAATTGTATCTTCCTTTCACCCACTGAATAAGTGGAGTATTCCCACTGCATAAGGGGATGCCTGATGTTAGTAGAAGATTGTTATTTCATTGTAATAGCTCCCGCTGAGTAAGTGGTCGAGCCTTCTTTCTTTTCAGTTATTCTTTCGCTCCCGCCGAACAAGTGGTTGAGCTTTTCAATTCAGCATTGTATTCTCTTTCAATTGCTATTGACGATCCTCGGCACCAAATGACAACACCTTTTCCATCTTGGGATTGAGTGTGCATTCTTGGCATAAAGTTACTTTCCAGCAGTTGATTTTGGATTTGGGCTAACCTTAACGGGTGCTTGTTGTACTAAATTGCTCATTAAAATTTCAAAAAAAATTGGTTGGCTCATTTAAACAGGTACGAGAAACAATATGGAAACGAAGAAAATACGTCTAGGATACGTTTTTTTGACTGTGGAAACGATTCTTATTTCTAAAGAGTGAAGATATTTAATCCTTAGTTTTGTGCTCATTTCTGCTTCAAAAGATCTTTATTACTTGCTGAAATACCATCACATGATTGACAGAAAGATTCATTTGTGAATGCCAATAAGGGCGTGGTTTGGCAGTCAAGTCGCTTGGTTGTAGTGACAGCCACCAGGGTTCAAACCCTCGCTAGGCCAAAGGGCTCGCAGGACTTGTGCCTTCGCTAGGCCAATGTGCTTGTGGGTTTGGTTGTTTCTTGTGGTTTCTTGTACCTGGTTCATAGCTCCGATCAAAAGCGTTTACCCCTAATAATATGGGTGCGTTGCACCTTTTAAAAAAAACAAAAAAAGATTCAGTTGTGAAAATGGAATCAGTTTCTTGTGCAACTTGTTAAACTTTTTGGGAACAACCGGTTATGATGTTCCTTTCAAGTCAAGGAAAGTTTATGTTTTCTTAAACACTTTGATAGAAAATTGTAATTCTTGGCAAATGAATCTGTATCCTATGAAACTTAAGAATATGTATACATTCTTGACAAACCTAAACATTACTCAAGGAAAAAAAATATTTAGATATTTGTTAGATTTTCTCACAACACATGGTCAGGTTGTAACAAAGTGTATGGGTGTTTTAGCTATCAAGCCACAAAATATATTTAAGTTTGACCATCCATCACCAATCATAGACCAGGATAAGATCATACCTACCACATAAACATATGCTCTTCATAACAAAAGGAAGTGTCCCCTAAACCAAGGGAAGATTTTTTGAGGAAGGATGTGAATGTGAAACTTTTGGAAGGCACCTCACTAATCCCCAATATGTGCTCAAAAAAGAGAGACTTTAGGGGGCAGCATCCGCTATCCTCCAAGATGCATCTCCTAAAACAGGACTCTCAAGAGACTTCCGGCATCCCCATTTCAGCAAAGATTCTTCTCCAGTATTAAGGTTACATCTTCCTTCCATATTTTTTTCATAGTATGCCTCAAAATATTAGTTTCTCTACCAAACACCTCTCAACTGGTGCTTCCATGCAAATCTTCTGAACAATTCCACATTGGTATAGTGTTGTCTATGGCTACACAACTAATGGCACAAATTTCAGGCAGTACAACAATTTATTGGCTAAGAAATATGCCTTTAGAGATTAATGTGACCTCTTTCCCTATCAAACTTCTCATCAAAGATTTTGAATACCAAACTGACTGTATGACCCCAAAAAAAAATTTGACCGAATCCTCGTACCCGTACCCGAACCAAAAAACGAACCGGTAACTTAGACCTTAAGCAAGAACACAATAACTCAAATCAATGACTTGAATGACAATCTCTACAACATAAGATTTAATTCAACTATCATTTAGAGTTTATGTGCTCAAAGCACTTAATTGTAGGCTATAATAAACAAATTTTGGGGATTCAATAATAATAATAAATATCCAAAAATAATTGCTTTAAATCAAGCTTTTCCTCAAGCTACAGAAAGACTGAAAAGAAAGATACTTTGAAGCAAACAATCCTAAAACAATTAATAAAATAGGAAAGGCCTAAAATAAGCTCTCATCGATTGTCAAGAAGAGAACACTAAGAATAGCTGCTGTCGAATATGGTCACTACTAAAAAAGCAATGGCACATGAGTGACCTCTGCGATTCTGGAATGCTTTTCACACTGAAACCAGGTAACTCCTTTTACAGACATTGAAACTCTCCCCACTATTAATCTGATGGAAACCTCACCTATACCAGCTTGAAACTCTACTTCTATGACCCAATGACACTATGAGAAGTGAGAACCACTGTCAATGGTTTTGATGAAGTCCAAAAAGCCAAAGTTGCACCTTTGAATGAAGGCATGATCAAACCCTGACACAGTCAAACCAACGATGAACATATGGAAAGTGCTACCAGAAATCAGACTGAATAAGATTAAACAGTGACTGTCTGCATCTGATCATCTATATCAGAAAAACCCTAATAATAAACCTGCTGCTATCTTCTGACATGCATCCAAACAGCAAGCAATCTTGTAACTCCAACATTACGTGTTTAGCTGATAACTGAGCTGCCTAAAATAGACTCTAATGCACCTCTTTCTGATCTATTGCTGGTAAAAACCTTAATTCCTGCTGTCCCAGGATTTTGGCATGTAGAAATTGAAATATTAGCCTACCAATAGTGAAAACAGTCACTTGGAATGAAGAAGATATGGTGTTGGACTATCTTAAGGAAAAGTATGGAAGATCACTGAAATTTCTTACAATGCTGCTACTGCTCTTTGAAAATCCTTTACCAAGAGCGCTAAAACCTTGCACAGACCTGCAAAAATATGGACAAACTATCTTGTTTCTGCTGTGAACTGCAGAAGCAAATTGCTTTGTCAAGTTTGAACAATGAATTACCTTCATGTGGGTATTGAGTCCTTCCTTGCATGCTTTAACCCCTTGATTTTTGCTTATCAGGCAACTGAGAATAGAAGAGGCACCACCTTTTACTAAAGTCACCCTTCACAATCAAGTCTAGGTGGAGCGTTAAAATATTTTAGCCAACTGGGTTTTTAGGCGGAGAAACTAAGTGGTGAAGACAAATGAAATGTGCACCCTAGTCTCAATGAACTGTTTTTTTCATGCTTTATATGCCTTTGGCAGAGATCATAAAGGGTTTAACCACTTTGAAAGTGCACTGGAGGGGTATTTGAATGTCAAAGCCATCATGAAAGTGCACCTTGCCTGGTTTATATGCTGGGCAGAGATCACTAAATTGTTTGCCACTTTTGGATATGCCGATGTAATATCCCAACCCTGATAGGATATTTACTTGCAATTTTGGCTCGATTACCTTCCAAACTCTTAATATGACATATTGCATTTGTCAATTAAGAAAGCATGAATTGAGTTTGCATGATTGGATTACTGAACAATGGACAAGATGAAGTGAAGGAATCTCATCAAACATGTTTATGCACAACTTGACACACTACTGTTTGTAATGGCATAGTTTAAACTCTCCAAACATAACTGATTCAGATTTGCATAATACAGAATTCTTTACCAGCAATTATATCACTTCTGAAAGGAGCCTACAGTACCAAAAAGTTCCTTTACATTGCATAGGAGACCACAATAATGAATTCTGGGCGAACTGATTACAATATCAACTTGCACAGTTCAGATTCTAGGGTGTCTTATCAGCATAACAGCAACAGTTTTACACAGCAGTTCATAGGGACTGATTCAAAACAATTTTCTAAGTATATGGTAAGATGAGAGAATGTAAGATGGAGTATTCCAGACCTGGTTATCTTGACACCAAGGTCAGAAATGTACCCACAGTAATCTTCAGATGGCAGCAGTCCACGTCCCTCTTAGAAACAAATGCAATCTCAGAAGAACTCCAATTGATGCAGCCACAAACTCAGATGATACTACCAAAGGAAATCAGAAATATTGTAATATCTTCAATATCAAACCCTTGCCAAACTCAAAAATGATTTTTACTGTTCATGTCACTGTAGCGGCACTATTCACATCACTGTAGCAGAAAAATAAAAACTTCTGATTTGCAATATTATTCACAGGCATAAATATGAATAATATCCAAACCCTAGCTTTGAAGCTTTCCTATAACTCTTTGAAGCACAAGCACAATCCCTGCAATGGAATTGTCTGCAAGCTATTCTTTTTGAGGGGCTATGTCCTCAAAAAGTTTGAGATTTCCAGACTCTCAGTCTTCAGCAAAACCCCTAGCCAAATTCTTCTTCTTCAACAATGAATGAAATGAATTCCAAAATGCCCTTTTATATTTCACCTCAAATTCACTTTAAATTCATTTTATTCAATTTACTTTCATTTCCTTTTTAATTATGATGCACAACATAATAACATAAAATATACTTTAAATCATTTAAGTTCCCTTTTAATAAAGTCCTTATGTCTCCCTTTCAACAATATAAATTAATAAAGCATCATTAAATAGATCACTTTATTAATTTCCATTTAAACTTATATCACCTTTCATAATAAAGTCCTCTTTAAATAATCACTTTATTCAAATATTATAAAGTGACCTAACAATTAATCACACTACTTTATTAAATTAAAATATTAAAGTTAACACTTTAATATTTCATCTTTTATGCTGAGACCATCACTCGATCACTCCAACTGAAAACTAATGCTACAACTGATCCCGGGGTGATGTCTGAACAAAAGGCCAACTGCTAGTCTCCTCCTAAAAAGTAGGGATTCCCATAAAAAGTAGGAAACTCTCTCTGATCATCTAAAATGGCTCATAAGGCCCCTTGCCAGGCTCCACAAGCTCCGGGTGGTCACAAGTGAATTGTCAATCCCTTCCTACAAAATAAGAGATTGGCTCCAAGCTCCTGAAATGCCCGCAGACTTCCCGAAAGGTCACAAGACCCGTGAAAGAGCTCCCTATCCCTTGTGTTAGCCTATGGGAACCGAACTAAAAAGCTAACCACCACAACTGACCATTGCCTAGGAAAAGGGGACATTACAGCCGAGCAAAATAATTTGATGGCAAAACTCCCTAAAAAGTGACCTAATTTTAGTTTATCACCTTTGGCAGAAATTGCTTAACTCATTGCCCTGTTTTAGTGTGTTGAGCAGAAATTTCAATGGTTCAGAAAAAATCTTTTGGGGAAAAAATCGGCAAACCAAAAGTATAAGATTTTTTGGAAAAATTGGGAAAAAATCGGATTTAAAAAAAAACATAGAAAATTGTAGAACAAAAGATAAAAACTTTTTTTTTTGAAATTGAAAGGCATTTCCATAGCATAGAGATATAGAGAGCAAATAAAATAAAGAATTTAACTAATGAATTGTAGAAATTAGATTTTTGTGGTTTAAATTCATATCGTTGATTGCATTGCATTGCACATCTTTCAAACGCAAAGCAATACTTCACATTGCATAACTAATAACTAGATGATGATAGATGACAAAATTTCAACTACAATATAGTTTTTTACAAAGTCAACCTAAGCAATTATGCAATTACTTCACATTGCATAACTAATAACTAGGAGCAGCTGCCAATTACATTTGCTTGTCATGGCATTCCATGAGACCACATTTCTTTGAGGCATTTTTTCAAACAGTTCACTGCCTTGTCTATGCTACCACATTTTTCATATATGTCTACCAAAGCAATTTATCAAACAGTTCACTGCCTTGCTGCTATGGCTAAAAGCCTAAAACAGGTGCTTTCGAACAAGCTATGGATACTTGGAAAAAATCTATCAAAGCATAATAGTAAGCAATAGCATAGACAAGGTAGTGAACTGTTTGAAAAAATGTCTCAAAGGAATGTGCTATTTGCTTGTCATGGGACCACATTTCTTCAAGGCATTTTTTCAAACAGTTCACTGCCTTGTCTATGGCTTGTCATGGCATTCCATCACCATGAGACCATGAGACCACATTTCTTTGTGGCATTTTTTCAAACAGTTCACTTCCTTGTCTATGCTATTGCTTACTATTATGCTTTGATAGATTTTTTCCAAGCATCCATAGCTTGTTCGAAAGCACCTGTTTTAGTATGGAATGTCATGGCATTCCATCACCATGAGACCACATTTCTTTGAGTGTAATGTCCCTTACCCGGTTTTCCATAGAATTTGCTTGTAGATTAGGTTTAGGGTTTCTTCTTTCAAAAGGAATTTGTTTCTCTAATGAAATAATCCTGGATTGGAATTTGTATTCACCATATTAACAACATATCTGTTAGCATTAATATCTAGATATCTTAATATAATCAAAATCATAAATGCACTGAGGCAGACATATGAGGAGCGCCATGGGTGGATCCGCCTTGAAGCCCTCATGCCAAGCTCAAGAGGTTGTTCATCACAATCCTTCTTGCCTAGTGGCTTAGTACCTGCATACTCCACTCATGGCAACACCTCAAAAGACACTTGTCCTATCAAGGGAGAGGAACCATAAAGTCCAAGAGGCCTAAGGCCTACCACCTCCTCTTGCCCAATCCAGTATCTCGGGCCTAAGGGGCAGAGACCTAGGTGGGACCCCCATCTTTCTCTAACCAAATCCCTACTCAAGGGCCTAAGGGGCTGCAAGGCCCAATCCCTTGTCTAGGGTCTAAGGGGCTGAAAGTGGGGTTTTTAGGCAATCCACTTCACCCATGTTTCGCCCATCCTAATAGGTTTACAAGCACATAGCAAACAATCTTTACACAATCAGATATATTTGCATTCGTCCAAGATTTATTTCATGCCTATAATCAAATATATTTTCATTTATCAATGGTTCTTTAAGTTCATCATTTCCTAGAATAATTCTCATTATGATAAGATTAAAGAAAGCATTCTATCAATAATCAGATTAGCAATATCTATTTCTTATATTAAAAATATGCTAAATATTATTGCTAAGTGAGTACATCACCTAAACTGCTATGTCTTCCCATGACTCTTTATTCCTTAATCACCTTCCTCCAATCTTTTGATTGATCATAGGATAAAAAACATATATAAATAAATATTAATCTATTCATCTTTATATTAAGATCATAATTACTTATAAGACTCAATAATTGCTGCAAGCATCATTATTTCATAATCAAATATAATATATATATATATATATTTGTTATCTTTTCCTTCCTTTATTGATATTGAATATATCCCTATGTAATTATCATTTATTTTACATTAATTGGTACTCATATTTATATGCCTTTATATAATTGCTTTTTACTTATATTTATTAGAATTTATACCTACACCTATGTATATTCTTCTTTAGGTTTTACACTTACCTCATAATGTTCTGCAGCAACAATAAGTAAATATCACAATTTGTTCCCTTATTTCCTCTTTTTGAATAAGACAAATTTTGTCTTATTTGACTCCTCTCTCTCTCTCCTTCCTATTTCCCATTTGATGATCTTTTTGTTATTTTCCTACTCTCCAATGTCTTTATTTCTGTTCTCAGAAATATACTACAGAACTTTCCTATTTATTTTATTCTCCCTTATTCATTCCATTCCCCATTCAATTGCTGATCTTAGATAATTATCACAATGTAAAAAACCGAACCAATTTTTTCCAATTTTTTCAATATAGCAACTCAACAAACAAGAACCTGTTAGGGTTAGTTCAATCAAACCAGCAGTTACAATTAACTCGTTGCCAAGAATGCGCACTCAATCTCAACAAGAGAGAGGCTGTCATATAGCAAGAGGATCGTCAGTACATTAAATCAAACTGCAACTGAAAGTACTCAACACCAAGTATGTGCTACCCAATCCAGAATGGAAATGAGGCGACCATATGGCGGAGATATAAAGAAATACAAATGCAACTTCAAAATGTAAAGTAGGCAGCAAGCCAGCCTCTTCCACTTATCCAATGGGTATTACAAAACTATATGAGAGCAACTACAGAATGTAAATAGGCGGCAAGCCAGCCTCTTCCACTTATTCAGTGGGTATTACAGTAACATGAAGAGAGATATTAGAAATGCTGACAGTACTATTGTTCAGCTTACAAAATGATCGGAAGTGCCTGCAATAACAAAGATTAGAAGTTCTTCGACTGCTGCAATGATAAGTGTAACTTCCACCAAGCTTAGAATGACTTCCTATCATCAATCCTTCACTAAAATATGCAACCTCTCAAATCTGATATGACAGACCAGCAACTTGAATGACAGAACCAGCAACACAGAACCCTACAAAAATGCTCATAACTCACTCATCTCTCAACCGAATGACCTCAAATCAGATGCAATGACCTCTTATGAAGAAGGCGACCAAGTTACAAACAAGAAACCACCCTTAAACCTTAGTAATTATTTAACACGCTTTCCAATGCACTCTAAGAGGAGCGGCCAAGCAAGAAGGGGCGATTTTCTCAAATAAAATTCAGGTCTTCATTAAAAAATCTGTAACTCCACAGATAGGGGCGCCCTTGCCAAGGAAACATAATGGAACAATACCCAGAACATATATAATTTTTTTTTCTGATTTATGAAATAAACTACAGATTCAGCCCTGTTATCAGCA
This sequence comes from Sequoia sempervirens, assembly GCA_007258455.2. Lineage (NCBI taxonomy): Eukaryota > Viridiplantae > Streptophyta > Pinopsida > Cupressales > Cupressaceae > Sequoia > Sequoia sempervirens. Next base: position 34,166 of record VDFB02213887.1, read on the forward strand.
ACTCCAGAAAATGATATAAAATGCAATAAACTGAACTACAAGCAAAACTCAAGCTACAATGCAATCCTCACTACAAAATCCACTCAACAACAAGCAAACCTCTCCACTAGATGCTATCTCTCAAGCACGAAGTCGAGCCAAGGCTAGGAGGCATTCATTCCTCGAAGCAATTCCAGCACCATTTCGGCAGCATAACAATATTCAAGATATCAGATAGCTGAAATGAAGACCCAAGGCTCCTTTTATAATTTTGAGAAGGCACCTTTAGAAACTTCCAGAAGGTGCGCCCCACTTCCCAAGATGCCTTTAGGGTTTTGACTTGACCAAGTCTCCCTTCAAGATGGCATACCTCTCTTTGAGGGATGAAAATCACTTTTAAAAATAAAATACTTCTTTTCCAAGGTTGGCGTCCATCTCCTTTTGAGCAAATAGACTTTAGAAAAATTCGCAATATGTCCATGAGAAAATAACCTTCAAGGTCCCCTTCTTTAAAACAACTTAAAGTCATATTACTAGGACAAGGGGTTATTTTATAAAATAAAACATTATTGACTTTAAATGACTTATTTCTCCAAAATAAACCCCTTAAGCCAAAAATCAAAATTACCCAATGAACTGCCAGAAGAGGAAAGTTGACTGAGCTGGTGCTAACTGGACCACTGCTAAATATAGAATTTACTAAAAATAGTAAATTCAAGAAGTTGCTCGGAATGCAATGCATGCGCCACCATTGCGAAGCTCTCTGAAAACCCAAAAAGAATCCGCAATCCAAAATCCCAAACTCCAGAATGTAGCCGTCATAACTTACTAAAAATAGTAAGTTCGGAAAGGTTGCCTGACGTAGTTGCAAGTCATACCTCTGCGAAGCCCTCTGAAAACCCAAAACGAATCCAGAATCCAAACAACCAAACTCCAACAAGCAAAACCCTGAATCATCAAGAGAACCCACCAAGTAGCCAGAAACCCTAATTTTGCTTCTGGCTGGTCAACAACACACCGAAGATAGGCCATCAATCACCGAAAAGTGTAGTGCTAAAAACGGGGACATTACAGTCCGCCCTTCCCAAAATTGCTTGTCCTCAAGCAATACCACCACAACTCCAGAAAAATTAAGACCGATCCATACCCAGACAAGTATGATCCCAGGTTCCCAAATCCGTTTCAGGAAGGACCCATCATGTCGATGCTGCACTACTCTGATCTCATTAGTGAAAACATCATGCCAATGTTGCTCTACCCTTCCATGTAACTCCAAAGTGTTACCATCCATGTTACTCAAACTGAAAGATCTTAAAGGACTAAGATCAATATCATGCAACATCTCATGTCCACGATGCCCCGAATCAACAGTATCAACCACACCACTGTCAATCATAATTCTAGGCAAGAAGAAAGATAGGATACTCAACTCAAAATCAATCCCCTCAACATACCTCCACATGGTAATAAACGAAATCATGACTGCAAATGTGACATGTTCAAATCTTCTTGCAAGGAGGAAAGCAATCCATTACAAGAGCTCAACAAACTCATACTCATGTCCCCACATGGAGCTACTATGCCTCATCTGAATTATACTGATACCACCATGAAGACTACCGAAAACTCTCATAGTTCCAACCTCATGAATCTCAGAATGATGAATCAAAACAAGTGGTAGTTCGTTGTCCTGAACCAACAATGAGAGTCAACTGTCAAGTTTAACATCACAAACCTCCATAAGGGGAACTCCAAGAATAGGATAGGTGTGAAGGAACAAATAATCTCTGCAGTTCAAGGCTGAGGTTAGCGAAATGTAATCTGATTTTAGTACTTCACACAAGGAAAAACAGCAACACCAATGAAATTTCCAAGAGTGAGTGTATGAGATGAACATTGAGTTGCAAGATAAAGCCCCAAAAATGGTAGGAAAACCCACTAGAACAATCTCCAACTGAAAATTACCACCTCTTTGACAAGTAGTGATGGGCAAGCTCTCCCAAACAAGAGTAACTCCACAAGTAACATGGCTGGTCTACCTCCAACCAGCAAGCCCATGTTCCAAAATCTGCCCTTGTTTTGGCCAAGGATCAACGCCAAGAGCAACCAACTGTTCCCCTTTCCAACCCATACTCAAAATTTCTCTCCAATCCATTTGTTGATGAACAAACAGAACCATCAAGTGGCTGGAAAAGAAGGGAATAATACCAACCAAAATGGAAATTTGGTCCTTATCCCTCCAAACGTCCTTCCCATATGCAATAAGCTCCATCAACCTATGTTGAGAATCCCAAGCATGGATACCCAACTGAAAATGATTTTCAACATTTTGAAAAGAAATCTCAACGCACTCCCAAGTGCTAGTGAGAATCAGGTGCATTCTCTTAAAACTGATGTACCATCCAGTGAATCCTTGAAGCTTAACCATGAAAGCTTCAACAACATTGGAGTATGAAACATAGAGTGGCTTCAAATTCAACTCCCAAAACTGACTAGTATGAACCAAAACATCACTCCACCCAAGGGAGGGATTATCAAGAATGCAACCACCAAGTTTTGGTCCACTTTTCTTCCATGCCTTCTGGATAGTAGGTCTGAACTCTTCACTCCTTGCTGTTGTAATGAAGTTACCAATAGCTACCAAGACTTGTCGCATCAACATCTTGATGTCGAAGATGTGGAAACCTCCTCGAATCAACACTTCCCATGTAGAGACTTCATCCTCAAACCCTCTTATGCATTCGCTAACAAGCAACCTTGGAAGATTATTAATCACAATCTGTGTCACATCTTCATAGAATGAAATCAAAGCATCCTTAGATTGGAGTTCATGTTTGACCTCATGCTTGGTCACTTCAATACTTGACTCATTTTTCAAAACAAAGAGAGGATTGTCATAAGTTGCTTCTGCACCTACTTCAAAGAAGGGATTGTCAAAAACTTGGAAGTCATTCTTTTCATCTTGCTGATCCAAATCTGCACATGCAAATTCTGATCTTCTTGAAATGCTTTCAAGATCAAACTCCTCTTGAAGACAGTCAAGATCTCCAATCACTTGGTTGATTTCTTCAGCTCTTTGTGCATCCTCTTGCTCCTTGAAAAGTTTGAAATCTGCAAACTGGTCTTCAACCTCTGTTAGATCCAACTGAGTTTCTTTCAACTTGTCCTTTATTGAATTAAGCTCCAGAGTGAGCTCATCAATCGTACTCTCCCTTTCATGAAAAGCACAAATGGCCTTCTTTGCAACTTCAAAGGCATGATCCCGTTCTCCAATAGAGTGCACGTACTCGGACTTCAAGGTCTCCAAGGAATCTCTGATAAGTTGCAAATTAGAAAGAGTAACTTCATCGGTCACTCCTCTAAGTCTCTCTTCAAGCTGAGCCTTCTAGTAAAGCTCTTCAACCAAGCTATGTGTGCGGTCAAATAGGGATAGAGCTTGCACTTCCTTGTCAATGAACACCTTGAATTGACCTTCCCACTCATAAGAATGCGAAGATGGTGAACTGCTGATGGGCTGCAACTGAAAATCAGAACCTTGTCCCTTGTCTTTACTGCCCTCCTTGCTGCTCCAACATTCTTGTACTTCACCATTGTCTAGTGGATAATGTTCATTGTCATAAAAAGCATCATACTTCACAAATTCTTCGTCCCTAAGTTTGTAATCAGCTTCATGCATTGGAAAATCATATTTGAGTTTAGTAACACCTTCAAACTCTACATCTTCAAGAGCCACTTGGTTTTCTAGCTCTTCATCCACCTCACTGTCTTCTTGATCAAAGGCTATGGCACCCCTTAACTCGAACGAAGAATCATCGAATGTCATTCTGAAGGTTTTAGAAGAAACATCCTCCTTGGTGGCTAGAACCAACTCGAAGGAATCACCATGGAACTTTTCAGAGCAAGCTACTTCATCAAAGACAACTTTCCCTTTTGTGCCCTCCTCATAGATTGCAATGCAAACGAAACTTTGGTCTTCATCAGGGTCAAAGGGAAATTCATCCCACAATGGTTCTCTTTCATTCCTTGGTGCCAACACACCCGGATCCCAAATGCTAGTGGGTTGATTAAGATGATCAACCGGAAAAAACTTATCATGCTCCCTTTGTAGTGATGACTCTTTGAATAAGTCAAGTCCCAAATCACTTAAGTTGATATCATCAAAAATATTTCTTTCCCATGGTTCGGTTTGCTAGTCAAACCCAAGTCCAATAATGCCACCACGGAAATGGAGTGAAGAACCTTCTATACTTGCTGTTTTGAAAACTTCACCATCCCTATCTTCTTCGGGACCTTCATGGAAAAGTATGTCGCCAATTTCTTCATGTGGAACTTCTTGGGAAGTTGGGTCAGCAACAAGAGGAAAATCCTTCTTCATCAAATCTTCAAAATGAGTATGCATGAACTCATGGGATTCGCCTCCAATATCACTAATATTTCCTTCCTTTTCTTCAACGAACTCATCGCAAACAATAGTCCTACCAAGCTGATCTTCATTACTTCCTATTACATGCAAGTCAAGGGAAGTATTATGGGACTCTACCCTTAACTCTTCACTTGCCAAGGTATCTTTATCGAGCTCACGTTCATTTTGATGTGATATGTGCACCTTGCTTGTGCCATCTTCAATGCTAGATGACTGATTTTTCTCTTCAACTTGCACATTTGTGGGCTGCAATTCACAAATAGGCACTTCATCTTCTTCCTCCTTTGATTCTTCAACCAAAGCTTGTTCTATTTCCTTTTTTAACATTTTCCTAATGTGGTCCACCATCTCCGACTTTTCGGGCTTCAGAAACGCCACACAATTCAAATGGGCATCAAATGAAACATTGTACCTATAATCATCTGGCATGTTTTGATATTGCTCACAGAGTTTGGCAGCCTCATGTTCACATTGTCTTTTATATTGTTTAGCATATTCAATGAAATCCCTTACTGCATCACTAACCCTTCCTTCCTCAGATACCATAGTCGAATCTGGCTTCTCACGATTTCTGGACCTCAGAAAATGCAACATCTTCAGAACTTCTGAAAACTGAACTAAACTCTGTCTTGACCTCTGGTGTAGAAACTGATTTCTCTGTCATTCAACTGTCAACTAAACCTTGATGGGCACAGGATGGCAGGATGCATGGCTCCGATACCACTGTAAAGAACCGAACCAATTTTTTCCAATTTTTTCAATATAGCAACTCAACAAACAAGAACCCATTAGGGTTAGTTCAATCAAACCAGCAATTACAATTAACTTGTTGCCAAGAATGTGCACTCAATCTCAACAAGAGAGAGGCTGTCATATCGCAAGAGGATCGTCAGTACATTAAATCAAACTGCAACTGAAAATACTCAACACCAAGTATGTGCTACCCAATCCAGAATGGAAATGAGGCGACCATATGGCGGAGATATAAAGAAATACAAATGCAACTTCAGAATGTAAAGTAGGCGGCAAGCCAGCCTCTTCCACTTATCCAGTGGGTATTACAAAGCTATATGAGAGCAACTACAGAATGTAAATAGGCAGCAAGCCAGCCTCTTCCACTTATTCAGTGGGTATTACAGTAACATGAAGAGAGATATTAGAAATGCTGACAGTACTACTGTTCAGCTTACAAAATGATCGGAAGTGCCTGCAATAACAAAGATTAGAAGTTCTTCGACTGCTGCAATGATAAGTGTAACTTCCACCAAGCTTAGAATGACTTCCTATCATCAATCCTTCACTAAAATATGCAACCTCTCAAATCTGATAGGACAGACCAGCAACTTGAATGACAGAACCAGCAACACAGAACCCTACAAAAATGCTCATAACTCACTCATCTCTCAACCGAATGACCTCAAATCAGATGCAATGACCTCTTATGAAGAAGGCGACCAAGTTACAAACAAGAAACCACCCTTAAACCTTAGTAATTATTTAACACGCTTTCCAATGCACTCTAAGAGGAGCGGCCAAGCAAGAAGGGGCGATTTTCTCAAATAAAATTCAATTCTTCATTAAAAAATCTGTAACTCTATAGATAGGGGGACCCTTGCCAAGGAAACATAATGGAACAATACCCAAAACGTATATATTTTTTTTTTCTGATTTATGAAATAAACTACAGATTCAGCCCTGTTATCAGCAACTCCAGAAAATGACATAAAATGCAATAAACTGAACTACAAGCAAAACTCAAGCTACAATGCAATCCTCACTACAAAATCCACTCAACAACAAGCAAACCTCTCCACTAGATGCTATCTCTCAAGCACGAAGTCGAGCCAAGGCTAGGAGGCATTCATTCCTCGAAGCAATTCCAGCACCATTTCGGCAGCATAACAATATTCAAGATATCAAATAGTTGAAATGAAGACCCAAGGCTCCTTTTATAATTTTGAGAAGGCACCTTTAGAAACTTCTAGAAGGTGCGCCCCACTTCCCAAGATGCCTTTAGGGTTTTGACTTGACCAAGTCTCCCTTCAAGATGGCGTACCTCTCTTTGAGGGATGAAAATCACTTTTAAAAATAAAATACTTCTTTTCCAAGGTTGGCGTCCATCTCCTTTTGAGCAAATAGACTTTAGAAAAATTCGCAATATGTCCTTCATGAGAAAATAACCTTCAAGGTCCCCTTCTTTAAAACAACTTAAAGTCATATTACTAGGACAAGGGGTTATTTTATAAAATAAAACATTATTGACTTTAAATGACTTATTTCTCCAAAATGAACCCCTTAAGCCAAAAATCAGAATTACCCAATGAACTACCAGAAGAGGAAAGTTGACTGAGCTGGTGCTAACTAGACCACTGCTAAATATAGAATTTACTAAAAATAGTAAATTCAAGAAGTTGCTCGGAATGCAATGCATGCGCCACCATTGCGAAGCTCTCTGAAAACCCAGAAAGAATCCGCAATCCAAAATCCCAAACTCCAGGATGTAGTTGTCATAACTTACTAAAAATAGTAAGTTCGGAAAGGTTGCCTAACGTAGTTGCAAGTCATACCTCTACGAAGCCCTCTGAAAACTCAGAGCGAATCCAGAATCCAAACAACCAAACTCCAACAAGCAAAACCCTGAATCATCAAGAGAACCCACCAAGCAGCCGGAAACCCTAATTCTACTTCTAACTGGTCGACAACACACTGAAGATAGGCCATCAATCACCGAAAAGTGTAGTGCTAAAAACGGGGACATTACACACAAACTCAGTTTTATTGCTTTCCCCTTACTCTATTTCCCCTGATGCCTCTAAATGGTTTCAAGTCTATTCATTTAAATACTCCACGATTTGGTGGAGGTTCGTGCCCTTTCCCAAACCGTAGGCTTCTTTGAATGGACGTGCCTTTTCTTAATGGCTTTAGTGCTGCATTCGCTGCTTCACTTTGGTCTTAATTATGTTTATTTGTAATGCTTTAATAAGCCCGTTTCTTTCCTTTGTCTTATGTGATGGTGTTGTAGGCTAATATATTTATTATTATACAAATTTGTAATATATTTATTATTATTTTATGTATACATGTTTTCTATAGTATATATGTACTTTTATATAAGCTTTGTATATATAATTATTATTATATTATAATATTTATATTTATATTTTTAATCTTTATTTTGTTATTCATTTGTATTTTCAATGCTTTTATGTTTTAGTGTATTTTTTATGTTTTGTAATGTCCCCTTCTCATCAGTGATCAGTTCAAACGCTCATCAGCCTATTCTGGAGGCCCGTAGGCTCGTTGAGGTAAAATTAGGGTTTCCATGTTTGGAGGTTCTACGGCGTTTCTAGGAGTTTACTATTTATAGTAAATTCTATTTTTGGCAGTATGCAGTTGTCAATCTTCAGGTCTTCATTTTCAGTTGGAGCAATTATATGAGTTCAAGTTCTGGCTTCTGAAAACTTTATATTGGAGATTTTTGTAAATAAAGGCATTAATGTTATAATTTGCAGTTGACCCCTTGGCCTAGGGAAATAACTTTAAGTTGTTCTTTAAAAGTGGACTTGAAGGGGGACGCCTTCATTAAAGGAGGAATAAAATATTAATAAAGTTTTCAATGCCTTGGAAAATGGACTTTTTTTTAATGGAGTTAATATTTTGAAATAAAGTTGCCTTTCAAATGGGACGCCATCTTGAGAAATTAAAGAATTTTGGAAATTTGAAGAGTTTCTTTTGTGTCCTTTGGTGCACCTTGAAGGAATTAGAAGAGTCTTCCCTTTTTCTATAAAAGAGAAGCTAGGCTCCAGCATTTGACATCCATGAACTTTGCTAATGTTATGCTGTCGAAATGACAATTGAATTTATTGCTTCGAGGAAAGCTTACCTCCTAGCCTCTTGTCCAATTTCGTGTTTGAAAAATAACACCTAGTTGGCTATTTTGCTGCTTCTCAAATCAGACTAGCAGATTGAGCTCAACAGTTGAAGATTTTGATGATATTTCCAGTTTTGAAGTTGTTGATGCAATTACAGCTGAAAGTCGATTTTGCATACAGCTTTGTGAGTGATTTTTATTTTGTTCTGAGCATTTTAGAATCTTATTTTTTTGCCTTGGGCAACCCCTTCCACCAATTTGCAGATTTTATTTTAGCGTATTTGATTTTTCCTTGCCAAATCGCCCTTCTCAAGGGCCGTACCATTTTGAGGGCATTGGAAATTGTGCCAAAGAATTAATGAATGATTTTGAGGCTGTTAATTCATCCGATCATGGGCGCCTATCCTCCAGAGGTACATTGCATTTCGTTTCACGTCAATCGGAGGTATTTTGGTGAAGTTATGAGCATTTAATTGTTTCACAGTTGTTGGTTCTTCATTTCATGTTTGTTGATTATTATTATCAGACTTTAGAAGTTATGATTTTTGACTCATGCTCAGCTTTTAGAGAGATAATTATTTGTATGGGATCATCCAATACTCATGTGCTTTGAAGCTATTGTAATTTATATGTAATTTGCAGCTCTCTTTATTGTAAGACTGTAAACAGTAGTACTGTTCCAATCCTTATTTGCTGCAATTTATTTCTCATTTCTCACATTAAGTACCCTTGGATGGTTTACCGCCAGTGTGGATAATTGAATTTGTATCTCTCTTGTACCCACTCTCAAGTGGTGAATCCCCACTCTTAAGTGGATGCCTGCCATAGCGGATGAATTAGATAGTTGAATCTTCATGGCTGGTTATCCGACTGAGTTTACTTCCTATTTGTAATAATTACTCCGTCATATGTTAGCACCTCGCCCTCACTGGAATCTTGTGTGCACATTCTTGACGTTGAGTTTTATTTTCAGTTCAGTTGTATTCAATTCCTATATCAAGTTGAATCCTAGGGATCCTCTGACCATATGCCCACCCCTCTTCCTTAAGTGGTTTTAGGGCGCATTCTTGGTTAGAGTTGCTTTGATAGATTTTGGATTTGGAGCTAACGCTAATCAAGTTGGCCAAGTGCTGGTTTGTGTTGTGCAATTCAACGAAAAAATTGGTTAGCATATTTCATGTTTATTTATTTGTATTTTAGTATTTCGTACAATCATTAAAATAAATTACCCATGTATTTACAATCTTTCATGTATAATGATTATAATATTTAGATATTTATATTTTGGTAATTACAATATTATTTTTAATATTTATAATTATAAGATTGTCTTTGATAACTATAATCATAGTAATATTAAAAATAGTTAATGTTTTTAATGTGTATCTTGTTTATCTTGTTACCAATGTTTTATATCTCAATGCTACAATTTCGGGGGACATGACATTGAGGCATTTTTTCAAACAGTTCACTGCCTTGTCTATGCTACCACATTTTTCATAGATGTCTACCAAAGCATTTTATCAAACAGTTCACTGCCTTGCTGCTATGGCTAAAAGCCTAAAACAGGCGCTTTCGAACAAGCTATGGATGCTTGGAAAAAACTATCAAAGCATAATAGTAAGCAATAGCATAGACAAGGCAGTGAACTGTTTGAAAAAATGCCTCAAAGAAATGTGGTCTCACAGTGATGGAATGCCATGACAATCCATAGCAATTTGCTTGACATGGCATTCATCATGGCATTCCATCACCATGAGACCACATTTCTTTGAGGCATTTTTTTCAAACAATTCACTGCCTTAACTATGCTACCACATTTTTCATACATGTCTACCAAAGCATTTTATCAAACAGTTCACTGCCTTGCTGCTATGGCTAAAAGCCTAAAACAGGTGCCTTCAACAAGCTATGGATGCTTGGAAAAAATCTATCAAAGCATAATAGTAAGCAACAAGCTATGGTCTCATGGTTCTTTTTTCACGCAATAATCAGCACGATTTTATTTGCGTTTTTTGCAGGTTTTAAACGCGTTTTTTTGGTGATTTTGCAGTTTGGAACGGGAAAATTTTGTTGACCAAAAAGTAAAAGATTTTTTCAAAAATCGGGGAAAAAATCGTCCAGGTTGCTGATTTTTTTAAAATCGCGATTAATTGGGATTTTTTGCAGATTATGCTTCTATGGTTCAACCATTGGAAAAGTGCACCTGGGATTTTGAGTGGAGATTCTCCTCATTTAAACCCTCATTCAGTGTTTGGGCAGAACTTTATCATGGTTAGACCACTTACTATGCTAGGCACAGTTTCACTAAGTTTTTGCCTACTTTTCCTTATGATGGCAGAGTTCACTCGTGCCTTAGCCACCCAGTATTTGCATCTAGACTTGATCTTATTCCCTTAGTCTTCCTTAGGCACAGATTCCTTAAACCTTTGCCATATCTTTGACTATTGGCAGAGAAAACATGTTGCAAAGCCACTCAAAAGGTGCAAGTAGGAGGAGATTCACATGACTTATACCCAAAAGTGGAACTTTGTGATGGTTTGGCCATCAAAAGCATGCACCAACTCCACGTAGGCTACGATTCTATTCTTTCCTTTCATTGCCACAATCATCATCAATTAGGAACCGTATCATTTTTTTATTTGGATTAGTGCAACCTCAAACATCCTGAAAGAGTTGTTAGCCAAACAAACAGACCAAGACACAACAACCTTGCAACCTAATGGGGAAGACTAGATTGGTGTCCCTATGAAACTTTTCTTGCAAAAGAGTTTGTAGTCAGTAACCATGTCTTTCTTGTCATATTATCAATGTTAGCTAAGTTTTCCTTTCTGTCAAATTTCTAAGGTCGTCAAGTTTTGGTCTATTTTGTCCACTAACAATGTTTGCAAACTGCTCATGGGTAAAGAATAACAAAGAAAGATGATCAAATTCTTGAGTGCTTGAGAGATCGAGCACAAAATAGAAGAGGAAACAGGATGGAAACCTTGAACACAATGGGAAAAGAAGAATTCTTCAACTTGCTATTTGAATGGCAATGCCAACAAATTGAACAATGAAGGGAAGAAAGTGACCTGTCAAAGAGGCACAATTTCAAGGTGGCCAAACTAGCACAAATCCATGCCCATGAAGTGGTAAACTGACAATGATGACATAAAACTCCTCCAACCACACACCTAGTGCAGATTCAAGGCGATCAAGCCATTCCAAATCCACATCTAAGTAGGATCAAAAACTATACTCAGTAAGTTAATCTAGATTGGCACACATTTGAGTTGGCTAAGCCACAACAAATCCACAACAAATCCACATCCACACTCATGAAGTGGTTAACTGATTGTAAAAGCGTGCCTAAGTTGGAAACAGGAAATGCAGCATTTGATGGGCCACACCAATGTAAAACTCTACTCAAGAAGTGGCTAAGTAGGCCACAAACCATGCCCCAAGCAGTTAAGTTGAATTGTTTCATGTTAAGTGCACTTTTTGGATGGTTAATATAAAGCTAATTCTCAAACATGACTAAAGCAATATAGATCTGCTCTAGCCTCTCTAAGTCCTATAAAGACCATTTGAAGAGCACTTTTACCAAATCATAAACCATCCAAATAAGTGGCATTTTTTATGACCACTTAACCACTCAACACGTGTTGAGTTTTTAGCTTGGAAAGGAACTTCCGCACAGGTTCAATGTGAATGTGTGGAAAGAGTTCAATTGGTTTGAGTTATTCTATTTTAGATTTCACTTTTGGTGTGAAAGTGAAAGTTTTTTATTTAGCTAATTAAATCTAATAAAGTGTAGATATAAATTAATTATTTAGACTTATCTTCCATTTTGGTAAGTGATAGGGATGCCTTTTGTAAGTAAAGCTGATTTTTAGAAGATTAGATTTTTAGCTAAATTAGTATAAAGATAGGAGCAAGATAGAAAGATTGCAACATACAAAATACAGCGAATTTCCATGCAACTGTGAGTTGTATTAGTTGTGGAGGTAACCTTATAAGTTTTCCAAAGCAATGGAAAGACTGATTTGAAGGTGTAATGGTCTTGTTGTGACCTTTTTTCATACATCGCCCCATTGCAAATGGGGACCCCCTAATTTTTGCTTCGTTTCGAACTTTTGGCTTGATTTTAGTTTGTTTTCCTGTTGTCTCTCTCTCTCTTTCTGTCCCTTTTCTGCTGTTTACCTTTCCGGGATGTGCCTGTCTTTGAGCTTGAATTGAAATTTTGGCCAAGTCCATAGAATTAGGGTTTGTATTTCTCTGGTCAATCTAGAGTCAAATGAAGTGAATAAATTGAAATCTGAGACTAACATTGCTGTCAACATGCTTCCAGTAGGTCCCCAGCAAAATTTCAGTGAATTCTGGCAACTTACTATTTTTAGTAAGTGTCCAATTCAGGGCATTCTCTCGGCACTTTCGAAGTTTCGATCGTCACGATGCATCCAGAGCATGCCAAGCTACTCGTCTGCAAATTTTGAGCCAGAACAGACAATTGTCTATTTTTAGCAGGTTCAGCTTCCGGAGCAAATTTTAGGGTTTATATGCAGAATTGTTCAATGCATGTCTAGAGATTCTTCCTGGGTTTTCTGAAACCTACGCAACGATATAACATGCAAAATGAGATAATGACTTTCAAAGTTCAGCCTTCAGAGGCTATTTTTAGGGTTTGCATGTCAAGGTTTTCATTGCATGTCTAATGATTCTTTATGGGTTTTTCAAGACCCACGCAGTGGTGTGACATGCAAGGCAAGATGATCAATTTTCAGAGACATACTATTTATAGCAGTTCCATTCCAGCAGCTGCCCAGCGCATCAGAACCACAAACAGGGCGAAGTGCAACAAAAATGAGGTCAAACGGAGGTCGTTTGATATACATGCAAGTCAAATTAGGGTTTCTAGCTTTAGGATCCAAAATGAGGGGTAAAAAGTAAGAATTTCCAAAAACCGGTGTATCCCACTGCGTTCAGCATCTTTCAAACTATCCACCAATAAAATTTGAAGACAATCGGAGCACTTACTATTTATAGTAAGGCATTCCTGAAACTGGCTAAAAATAGTAAATCAGCAGCAGACGCCAATGTCAACAGGCAAGTCATCTGATGAGGAGCACGTCATTCGAATTTCAAGTCAAATGGAGTTGTGGAGGTCTCAGAAATAGGTAGTTACTATAAATAGTAAACCACCTTCAAAAATGTGCTATTTTTACCAGGTCAGCTCAGGACGCCAGTGTGAACAGGCTGACAAGGTCATGAGGATCCTACGCTCAAAATTTCAAATTGATCTGAACTTTAGAGATGCGAGAATTAAGGGACTTACTATATATAGTAAGGTATGGAGAAGCTGGCAGAAGAAAAGAAAAATGCCTAAGTCTGAACAACATCCACCTCCTACCTCCAAATGCGCCTATCCTCAGCTGGAAGTCAAGAAAAATCCTAAGGCATAAGTCTCGTCCTGCTCCACATATCAAATGCACCCTCCTCACAAGCAAGATGATTGAAAAATTTTCTAAGTATTGGAATATCCTGCAGGTACCCCCATATGCGCCCAAAGAAGAATGAAAGTGTTAAAAATTTCTAAGGCATGGTGTATATCCACCTCCATAGGCCAAATGCACCCACCTCAAATTAAGCATGCAAAAATATTCCAAGTGAGAGTTTCATTCTTCTACACATGCAAAATGCGCCCTCATGCAAGGTAGAGATGTGATTAAAAGTTTCTAAGTGTTGAGGTTTTATCCTTCACCCTGTGTCAAATGCGCCCTCAAGGTAATAGCATACAAAAGTTGCTAAGACATGAGTTTCATCCTGCTCCCTAGGCTAAATGCGCCCATGTGCAAGCAAGGTCAAAAAGACAAAAAGAGTCAAAGGCGTTATAAAAATGTTCATCCCTCTCACCCCCTCAAATGCGCCCAAATGAAGGCATGTAAAGACGAAACAAGGAAGGAAGTCAAAAGGCGATTAAAAGGTCAAATCCTTCACCATGTAGGAAATGCGCCCATCCTTTTGAACAAGTGAAATGCGCCATGCTTAACAAGGAAGTCAAAGAGGTCAAGGATGGCGTTAGAAGTTTATCCTCCACCACATATGAAATGCGCCCATCCTCTTGCAAGTGTGAAATGCGCCCAAGTGGGCTAAGAAGAAGACGAAAATGGTTCACTTTTTTTTTCCTTTCTTTGAATACACCTAAGGAAGTAAGTGAAGGTGATGATAGAATATGGATGGCGTTGAGATCAAAAATATCCTCTTCAAGGTAGAAAATGCGCCCAAGGTGCATAAGGTTTAGAATATTTCAAGGCATTGGGAATATTAATGTCCTCTTCAATAGGCTATATGCGCCACAAGGTTATGGTGATATGAATGAAGATATGTTGGGCGTTGAAATTAAAGATATCCTTCATGGCATGCTAGATGCGCTCAAGGCATTGGAGAAAATTATGATTGAAGTTGAATGAAAATCTCCTAAGGCAAAATTCAAAATGTGCCTATGTGATTTTAATTTAAAATTTTCTAAGGCACAAAATTTCATCTCTAGGGAAAATACGCCCAAGTTGAAGTAGTGATGAAATTTTCCTGAAACACGAATGGAATTGCCAGTGGATAAGTCAGAAGTGCCAGCTTCACGAGGTTGATGAGAATTTTCAAGGCCAAGCAAGAAAATATGCCCAGAGATGAAGAATTGGAATAAATTTGTCAGCAAAATAATTTTCTAAGGTTGAAATTCAAAAAATTAAATGTACCCCCTTCGTTTGGAGACACATGAATTCGACACTTTCTGAAGTGAATTTTCTTCTGGGTATTGGACGTCTGCGATGAGGAATGTATTTTAAAGTCTTTTTCACTTTGCCGAAGCCTTTGGGGTGAGGATTTTTGATGGGCACCAAGTTGGTGAAAATTTCTTAAGGAAACTTTGAAAAAATTTCTAAGGCAGGGAATAAAATGTGTTATGCCTTGGCGGATTTGTTGGATGCCTAGGTAATTTTTGATCAAGTTCCGGATAAATAATTTTCTCAAGCCAGAGTTGGATGAAATGTCAGAGTGAATGCCTCAGCCGGTGAAATGAAAACGAAGGCTCAAGTCTCCAGATGCGCTCTAAGGGGGATAAATGATAATGCGGAAATATTCTAAGGCAAGAGGAATTTAAAGGCAAAAGTTGTGCTGGAGGAAAATGATGAACCCTATCAGATGAAGAGATCACTCAAACCTCAAAGATCAGAGCATGAAAATCAGATGAGTAAGGTAAATTTGTATTATGAGGTGTTTTGATGCTCTTCTCCTTGCTTGTTTTGCAGGATGAATGTTGAGGCCAGAGCACGATGACTTGAAGTGATGAAGCACGATGATATTACAACCTTTGAAGGGAGATGAAGTTATGTGTTTCGAGCTCCTCCACGAAATCTCAGTTGCACCCAAAACATGAAAGAAGAAAGTTGCGAGAAATGGCTAAGTGTTGAGGCCTAGTATGTGCCCTACTCAAGTGGTAGAGAAGAAATGTTTAAGTTCAAGACAAGAAAATCTTTCAAATCCAGGATGGAGGAAAAGATGAAGGCCTAGGCGTTGAAGACCGACAACATGACAGATTGAAGAACAAAATAGAGGAATTACTCTCAAGTGTGAGGTCCTTCGATGATCCAAGAGATGTTCTCCAGCGTGCTTCGTACAACTCAAAATGCAAACAAGTTTAAAAGTTACAGCCTTGAAGTTTCAAATCGAGAACTTGCCTGCCATACTAGTCCAGAAAGAAGAACAGTGTGAACGCGTTTACAAACGGGAATCTTCTAGAGGATGATGGCCATTAATTGCTCATTTATTGCCCCACTCCTCTTGGTGGCAGTTTTTAGGGTGAATCTTGTTTAGGGTTGAGGTGGCACAATCTGGGCCATCCAGCCGATTGTAATATGAGTCGTCCGTTGGACTTGGCCAGCTATATAAAGGGGCCTCCCCTCATTTGTATCTGATTAGAATAAACATTGAGTTAGACAGTAGACATAGAGTAGAGGGACAACTTAGAAGTAGCTTAGTATAGATTGATAGTGTAGTTGAAGAAGAAGGAAAGTTTTCCTTTGAAAACTTTTGCAAGAGATTGTTGTGTAAAACTTTTATAATAAAAGATCTTTTCATTGATGGTGAAATTCGTCTTTGTTATGGATAGCTAGCGAGGTTTCTTCATCCCTTCTACTTCAAGTAGTGTAGAGTAGCGTAATTTCATTTTTATGCAAGTAGATGTTAGCTGTGGAATGTAGTGTTTGATCTAAGCAAGCTTCGCTTATCCATACCACTAGCGGGCTCATTGATGGTGTGTTCGCCTTGTGTGGTCAACTGGAAACATTGTGGGCCTAACTTCAATCACAGTTTAAATGATGGTATGCGTCGTTGTGATGGTATCTTCATGTCAAGTGGTGGTTTGAACATCTTTAGTCATCTCCCCTGAAGATTGCACCGACTCTGTGGAAGCTGTCCGAGGGGAGGCAAAGCGAAGTTTGGTTGAAGTTTGTTGAAGTTGAGCTCCATATCCCACACTTAGAATAGATTTAGACTCTCTAAACCCTGCACCATTTGCATTCAATACTTTCTGGTTAGAATAGGAAACCTGTGCTTCATTGATAAATCTGTCGAATTGTGAAAATCCCTTCCTCTACTATTGAACAATTCCGTAAGTCCCCTTGAAATACCAGCAAATCACATCAAGCCAACTGAGACTATTTGCACTAAAGGAACCTTGGAGTTGAACGCACGAACTCTCTTGCAATCTTAGCGTGCTGGATACTTTGATCAAGAGAGAATAGGGTAGCCGTTGGCGACTTTATTCTGCGTTGGTGCAGTCACGAAAAACACATCAACAGGTCTGTATATGCTTCAGTATTTTGAATCATTATTGTGTAATATATGCAATGATATTTAGCATTAGGACATAATCAGTAGGTATTTTGAAATTTCTCCATTGTATCAGAGCTCAAGGTTTGAAAACCAAAAGGGCAGGAGGAAAATTGTGCAGCCTAGGAAAAGGAATTTTCGGGTTTTTTTTCTGAAACAAAATCACGCTGGTTTTTCTTGTAAAATCATAAGTTTTTGAAGGAGAAAAAATGTGTCAGCGAGAAAAATTGCACAGTTTTTGTTTGGAAATTGTGTATGTTTTTTCCCTAAAAGTCACAATACTTTTTAGCGAAAAATCGCAGCAAAAAAATAAGCAAAGATCGCAACCAAATGAAACAACAGAAGGAAAAGGCAGCACTACGGTCTATTAGAAATCACACCCTCAAAACGTGAGGTTGTGTTAAAAATCTGTGGCTAGGATGTATTTTATAGGGTTTTTAATTGTGCTAGGGTTTCTAACAATGCAATTCATGCAAAAAAAATTGGTATTTAAATGTGCAGTGCCAAGGTTTGAAGGACTCCTGACAATTTTTTTGTGTGTTGTTCAAACCACAACCAGGGTTTGTGAGTCGACTACTAAAGTTTTATTTTCAGGTGTCTTGTGACAGAAAAATTACCAATTTGCAACAACAACTAGGGCATAGGTGGCTAGGGTTTGCTAAGGCAGCAAACTAGGGTTTATAGCATTGTAACAGGTATTTTGAAATTATCATTGAGCATTTTTTTTTATTTCCAAACCTAGGAGTTTGTTTTTGTTGTGCATTAAATTTCCTAACTTGGAAAGGGTGACTTTATTGTTGGAGGAAAATGATCTCTAGGATATCATATCAATTGAGATGTCTCCACCTACAAATACAAAGTAGTTGGCAACTCACAAAAAGAAAGAGGTTAAAGCCAAGCAGATGATCATGGATGGAGTGAAGGATCACTTAATTCCTCATTTGTCAAAAAGGAAAACAACCAAGGAGATGTTTGTTCTTGTCAATATTTTCCAAAGTGAAAACATAAACAAGAAACTGATACTGAGAAACAAACTCAAATCCATAGAGATAAGTAAATCAGATATAGTTACCAGTTACTTGATGAAGATCATACAACTTAATGATCAACTTCTAGCAGTTGGGGAAAAGGTTGAAGATGTAGAGCTTGTGAACTTGACTTTGAATGGGTTCTCATTTTGTGGCAAGCATTTGTGCTCAAGAGAACTTTCCTTCCTTTAAAAGACTATGGGATGACTCTATCCAGGAGGAAACTCAAGTGGAGTCATGAGCCAGCAAGAAGGGTGATGACTGGAATTTAGCCCTTTATGGACAAATAAAAGGAAATAAAGGAAAGGGAATAGCAAGGGTAAGGGAAAGGATGAGGAAGGATCCTCACAGCAAGGAAAGGAGGACTTGAATTAAATCAAGTGTTTAAGTTGTCATAAGTTCAGTCATTAGCATCACAATGTCTAGACAAGATGAAGAACCAAAGGAAGCAGCAGCAGGAGGAAGTAGCTGCCTTTGTAGAAATTCAAGTGAATGAATTTTCTGTTAAATTTGAGAAAAATTTCTCAATGGTATCTTGTCTCTATATCAGCACAATTCCTAGGAATGCTTGGCATGTGGATAGTGGGGCCTCTAGGCATATGACATCAGCCTAGGAGTATTTTACCAACTTAGAGGAACATAACTCTAGACATCAAGTTGAGCTTGGCAATGATGCCAAGTATCCAATCGCAGAAGCTGGTACAATTCCCTTTCAATTTCAATCAAGTAACTCTTTGGAGTTTGATGATGTGTTGTTTGTTCCTAGTCTCAAGAAGAATTTGCTTTTAGTTTCAATTATGGAGGACAAGGGCTTTACAATAGAATTCAAGGATCAACAAGTTCTTATTAGGCCAAATGAATCTATTCCAGTTACAACTCATGTTATAGGGGTTAGAGAAGGTAATCTATACAGCTTACAAAGTGAACTATTTCAACCCTCAATCCATAATAGTGGCAATCTATGCAAGTTATGGAACAAGAGGATGGGGTATCTGCATCACAAAGCATTGTCTATTATGAGGGAGATTGTCACAAGACTTCCAAAGTTCAATATTGAATAGCAAGGAGTATGTAGAGGATGCACACTTGGCAAGCATGTCAAGGCTTCTTTTCCAAGCAATGAGAGTAGATCGAAGGAAATCCTAGACTTAGTGTATTCAAATGTGTGTGGACCAATGTCAATAGGATCAATTGTGGGAAGCATGTATTATGTTTGCTTCATTGATGACTTCTCTCACAAGACATGGACCACTTCTTAAAGGCCAAGGATGAGGTCTTCAGTAAGTTTTAGGAGTTCAAAGCTCTAGTTGAAAATCAGATGGGGAAGAAGATCAAGTTCTTGAGAATGAACCAAGTGCTTGCCGTACATTTCTGAGGATGAGGCCCCTCAACAATGTGGTCTCACTGGTTCATAGCTCCAGTCAAAAGCGCTCAGCCTCGGCTGAGAATTACCAAGCAAAAAAAAAAAACAAAAAAAAAACTTCTTGAGAATGAACAATGGGGGAGAGTATACCTCCAAGGAGTTTGAGGGCATCTACAAGAAAATGGGGATAAAGAGGGAGTTGATAGTTTCATACAACCCACAGCAAAATGGGATTGTAGAGTGGAAAAATTAATCTATTATAGGAACTACTAAGGCCACGTATCATGACCTAGAGTTGCCAATGCTTCTTTGGCCAAAAGCATGTCTTACCATAGTGTATATCCAAAACAAGTATCCTCATAGGATCTTCAAGGACAAGACACCAAAAGAGGCATTCACTGGTGTGAAGCTAGAGGTAAGTTGTAGTTAGCAAAATAATTCTATTAGTTTTATTTGTAGTTGGCATAATTAGTTCTCGGTTGTAAGCAGTTAGTAGTTGTTGACAGTTGGTAGTTCTCAGCAACCATCGGTCACTTTATATACTTTTATTGTGAACAAGGGGACTGCATGTATAGAATTTCCCTAAATTAATTTTGTATAAACTCATGAATGAAATATATTGTGAAATATTTGTGTAATTGTTGTTATGAATTCTTATAGTTTATGGCATTCATTATATTGTTTACTCAATGATATTTAATAAAAAGAATTAGGCAGTAAACATTTGGTGTCGTTGTCAAGGAATGAACACCCATGTGACAAGCAGGAATCTTTAGTGCATAGTATGATTGTCTCAGTTCATCGTGTGATGATTTCTACTAGGCATCTCACATCATATAGTGTCATTTTATGTTGCCCTCATCATATGGAAACCATCTTATTCCTACACTAAATGACGGCATTTATTTGGAGTATGGTCTGATTGCTTAATTGTTTGCATTGTACGGCCTCTCAATCTCCACTCCTGCATCGTACGACTATCTCATTCCTTTGTGGTACAGCCAGCAAAAACCCAAGGTGCACAACGAGATGGTTTTGTGTGTACATTAGGCGATATTGCATCAAAATTTCCTCTTACTGGGGTACAATACATCTCCCTTGAGATTGTAATTGCTTATGTTGTACAGCAAGTGCAAGTTGCAACCCAAAGAAAAGGGCATACTTTTCTATGGCCCTTTAAATTCTTCTGTGATGACATTGTACAATTAGTTCAATCCTACAATTGCACTGTATGACTAATCCCAACTACCATACTATGATTGTATGGAAAATTAATTATTATAACTATTTTGTGAAAAGAAACTGGGTCAAGTGAGTTAAATCTTGATTCGAAACATTCAACAAGCATCAACAGAAGACATGGAAAGAAATAAAGGAAAGAAAGCAATCGATCACTACAAGCCAAAGATTTCAATTGGAAAGAATGGAGCAAAGGGAAAGAAGTAGCCATCAGAAGAAGAAAATATAGTTGATTCCATCTCCTGAGAGAGCTTGACAACCATTGAATGCCAAAGCTTACCAATCCGGCTAACCATCCACTGAAGGCTTCAGTAGACAAGGCTATTGAGATTCCAGTTTTCAATTACCGTGAATTTGAACCATACTTGAAACTTATGGTTGCCAATTATAATTAGCAAGAAAACAAATCAGTGATAGAGTACATGAATTGTTCAATCACTATTTCCTTTTAGCCAACAAACTTTCAAAGGTTTTTGGCATACCATGTTCAAAAGCAATGGTATCAAAACTTGCCATAGAAATAACACCGAGACAAAAAGAAGCATCTATTCATAGACTGTGCAAAACAAAGTTGACTCAACAACAGAAGGATACTATTTGGCACACAAGAAATAGAGGGTTGTGAAAGCATCCTTTGGGGAATGTTGAATGGCACTACATAATGGACTTAATTAAATGCAAGTTGATGGGTGTTAGTCGAGCATCTGACATCGTTGTCTAGGTGGTCAACTATATGATCAGCCTAAGTGAGGGAAAGATCTACAACTAGGAAATGTTATTGTAAAAACGCATACAAGAGTTCTTATCTCTAAAACATAAGGCTTTCTATATGACTCGGCATGCCATAGCATTATTTCTTGATGCCATTCTCACCCAAGTTCCTTCAATTGAAACAAGCAAGTTTCAACAAGACTTTAAGTATGACTCCTAGCCTACCATCTTCAAATTGACTACATTAGGTAAACAGGCTCAACCAGGTGAGGAAGTCAAGCATTTATGTAAGAAACAAAAACATGTGGATGCATCTGCTAAAGCAGAAGATAGTAATGAGGAGTAGGAGAAGATTGAATTGACTACATCCAATTTGAGCACCACACCCGGAGACATTCCCTCAGTTGAATCTATCTCTCTAGTTGTCGAAGCCACAGTAGACGCTCATTGCACCAGATATTCCCACCATGGAGACTATTTCAGCAATCAATGATATTCCTTCTGCATCACTTCTAGATGGCTTGTCAACTAACTTGTCAGTCAAGGCCTCTGAGCAGATTGACATATGGTTGAAGCTACTCTGGGATACTATTGATATCAAGGAATATCCTCCATTAAGCCCTCCACGAGAAATAGAACAACCTATAGTGGTCCCACCCACTACCGAGAGTATTCATTCTTGCACCACTCAAGGCATTGCATATAGCATTGAGCCTATGTAAGAAGGTAATCCTTCCCAAATACAGGAGCAGCCTTCAAAGATATAGGAGCAGCCCATAGAATTACCTATAGATTCACCTACTCAAGACAAAGATTCCAATAGTCTAGGGGAAATCACTATTCAAATTACAAAGCCAAATCTACAAGACCCTTTGGGTACCATTCAAAGATATGTCTAGGACCTAGAACTAATGGCTATAATTATGCAAGACGTGGCTAACATCACCAAACGATTAGACAGCATTCACTCCCCTCTAGTCCTACAAGAGGCTCATCGTATCTTGAAGTTTATGGAGGAAGGATGTCATGAGGATTTCACAAGAATCTTCCTCTCCAAAGGTTGGCCCACTAACCAAACTCCCAAGATGAAGACAACATGGCAACCTAATAGAATAGCACCTTCATTTGGGGGGGCGGATGGCAAGGTGCTTACAACTCTTTATGGCATGGAGTCCATTTTTCGAGAAGTCTTCTACTTCAGCACCATTTGGTCTCCCACAGCCATCTCATGGAGCATGTGGATGAATTAGTACGGATTTCACAAAAGTTACGTGCCAAAGTAGATGAGCTAACCCAAAGATTTCAAGAACAACTAGCTCAGCAATCATACATCACTAAAATTGAGAAGACCAAAGTGACCAAGAAAGAGAAGGAATTGACTAAGAAGAACCAACAACTGACAGAGAAGGATAGCCGGCTCAACAAAAAAAGATAAGCAGCTTGCCAAATTACAACAGAGAGGACCAAGTGCTAGTTATCTGAGGCAGTCCAACTAGTGAAAATCACTCACAAACAAAAACTTTTGGCAGCCCATCATTTGAAGCTTCACAAAAAGGAAGTCTATTGGTTGCATTAGAGCATCTCTAAGCAATCCACTATGTCTTCATTAG
The DNA here is from genome assembly GCA_007258455.2 of Sequoia sempervirens. Classification (NCBI taxonomy): domain Eukaryota; kingdom Viridiplantae; phylum Streptophyta; class Pinopsida; order Cupressales; family Cupressaceae; genus Sequoia; species Sequoia sempervirens. Next base: position 57,261 of record VDFB02213887.1, read on the forward strand.
TTTATACACCCCCAGGGATGTCTTCTCAACCAGCCCCTCAGTTTATGTTTAGTTTGTTTTGTTCAGTCTTCCAATTTTGTTCTCAAATTTTCCAAACCTCTAGTAAAAGTTTTGAGACTAGTGGATGGGAAGAAATCCCCCATGAGCTATTTATACGAATTCATGAATAGGTCCAAAACGGTGATGAAGGGTAGGTTGGAAAATTACAAATACAGTTACATTCCACTGTGTGGCATAATTGATAGGAGATGGAATCAGTAGATGCACTCCCTTCTCCATGTTGTCATATACTATTTGAATCCATCATCGTTCTATAGCTCTTCATTCAAAGATGATGTTGAAATCACACGAGGCCTACTCATGTGCATGGAGAAAATGTTCCCTACCCCAACAACATTAGATGCATGTAAAGGCCTACCCTAGTTTGCATACAAAAAATTTTCAATTTTAGTGTCTTTGACGGATTGACATTTCGTCAAACAATTTGACTGCGACCAAATATTTTGTTTTGTTCTTGTACACACTTGGGATTTTTTGTTCATATCATCTCAAAGTGATTTCAGATAATTCAGATTCAAGTAAACAATAGCAATGAAACTTAGACAGTGAATAAATGAACATTATAGCTTTAAAATTAATGCTCCATAAATACAAGAAAATTGTATTCAATCAATTCCTGACCTGGAGATTGGGAAGGGTCTTCACTCCAATTCCAAAATAACCACAGTACATAATTCAAATAGCAATAAATAATATCAGCACCTTCATCTCAGTCTTTCCTTAGTTATAGATCCATACGGTCATGCTTAAGCAATGAGGGGTGTCTATGCTCAACAAAGGCCCAATATCTCCTTCCCAGGTTCACGTCTTCCTTCAAATATTGGTTTCCTTGCAATCGAAGCAATAGCCTAACTGTAGCTTATTCGTCCAGTCGGAAGTTCATAATTCGAACCAAATTTAAATGCACATTGAATATGATATAACATGAATTGCTCAGTTCTTGATAACCGGCCCCTTTTCAAACATGAGTCACCCAAAGTCCTCACACCCAAATTATAAAATCGGCTCTAAAGGGAAACCTATAATACTTAAGTCGGCTTCTTCCAACTCACAAAGTGAGCAACACCTAACACAAGAACCATGATAGCTCCCAAAAGATAATCCAACTCAATATTATTCAGGAATGAATTCAACTTCCCTTCCAAGTTTGGTTAACTCTAAACACATATGCAGCAGAGATTTAATTCATGTTTCCTTTAATTCATGAACTTTTTTGAAGTAACGGCTGCTCATGATACATTCAAACTATTGATATCGATCCCTTCTATTCATCACACGAGTTCTTCTGAAGGTAGCGCCATTTAACAATTTTTTTGGAGCCTCGCAAATAACTCTTCAAGTATATGCGAAGGTGATTAATCTGAGAGGCTACAACTGTAGCAAGGTGGCGTCAGATATAAACTTGTCCTCTTCTTAAACTGCCTGAAACTCTTCAAAAATTATTCACATGTTTATTTCTTTTCCAACCCACGGCTCGGTGGATTAAGAGATGGATATTTACAAGGTGGCAATATAATCTCTAAAGCTCCCAATTTGCTAGAAGACAATTATCGGCTCTACAACGAAATAAATGACCATTTCAACAATAAGCAACTCCCAATAATGTTAGTCGATTCTTATCAAGATAAACCGCCCAACACAGTTGAGAGTCGGGAACAACAAACCTTTGTTATCTTCCGTCAGTCTTAAGCTTATGATTTCTAGTTGCCACGGTACCCTTTGAACTGATATAGTAGTTTCAGAGTATCGACCTTCAAAATATTAATGTCTGAATCATAGTAACGAGACGTGGACGCGGCTCAGACTCGGCGAGGGCGACTCGGCGCGGGACTCGGCGCTTCCGGACGCGGACGCGGCGCAGACGCGGCAAAATTAAAAAAAGTTGAAAAACCCTAGAAATTTAGAGATTTTTAAGGATTTAAAACTTGTTTCAAGCACCCTTTATTGAATACAACACAAATAAAAGCAAATTTGATCACATGCATAAGTATACAACGATTACATAAGTATAAGGTACACATTGTAGTTGCGTTGCTGAAGGAAATAACATACTTAGATATATAAAATTAGTCAAATGTATACAAAACTCATGGAATATGAAATCCATGACATCAAATGTTCCATACAAATATGAAATATGAAATATGACATCAAATCAAAATGTTCTATGACTCTGCATCCTTCCTACGAAGGCGTCTAAAGGGCCTGGATGATGTTGCAGCTGCAGCCATAGTCTCTGCCTGTGTCTGAGTCCCCATACCACTCTCACCACCAGTAGCTATGTCTCCTCGTGCTCTAGCCTCCTCCTCAGCCATGGCTACAACCTCGGCCTCTCTCTCTGCCTGGTCCACCCAATCAAGGTCCTCATCACTAAAGACTGCATCTGTAGCCTCAGTGGTCCACTCAGACTGTGGATCAACCTCGTCTAGATTGATCGGGGTTTTGTCATGGTCAAAAAGCTTCCTGTATCTGAGCCGAAGATTGTAATGAACATATACCAAGTCGTTCATCCTCTCCACTGTCAATCTATTGCGCTTCTTGGAGTGTATGTGCTCAAACATACTCCAATTGCGCTCACAACCAGATGAACTGCATGGCTGGCTCAATATACGAATGGCAATATTTTGCAGGTTCGGTGTATCAGAACCAAACATATTCCACCAGCTATCTGAGATGAGAAAAAGAAACAAAATCAATCTCATTTCAAGTTTCAAGTTCAAGTTCAACATTTAATAATAAATTATAATATAAAGAGATGAAAATTATGCCCTTAAATATATTTTTACCTGGTAGTAATGTTGTCCTATTATCTTTGCACATTTGACGTGCAAAGAAGTCTCCATGTGCCTTAGTGAAGGCATCTATCTCCCGCACTACCTATGTAGTAACAGCAGGCAACATCCGCTCCAATGTCGGTAGAGCCCACTAAGAATTCTATCCGTACGCGAGATCGCGGTGGAATTGGAAGGCCGATTCAGGAAACATGCACCGCATGGATGGGCCTATGAAGTTGGTTTTGCCATCTCCTATCAATGATATCCCAAATGGGACGATACTTCTCCTCAACTCCACCATAGACTGATCTAATGGCCTCTTTGGCCCTATCCATGCCCTCATATATGTAGCCCATTGCGGGCTTCTCCCCATCTGCAACTCGTAGGAGAACTAGCAAGGGCTCAATAAACTGCAAAGTGCAAACATGTTGCACAAATAAGTGTGAATGAAAATAAACAAATAAAAGTAAGATATGATTAAAAATTAGAACATAATAAAGAATTAAATTTTACCTTCACAATCTCATCCATTGGTGTCCAAAACCTTGCTCATCAAAAATGCAATCAGCCACAGCAATCCCTGCAGTGCTTGTAGAGAAGGATGAGGAAGACCACTCCTCACTAGTAAACATGCGCCTCAAAGCTGCCCTTGACCGAATCAAGGATTGCATCGTGATAAAATTTGTTGCAAACCTGGTGATGCCAGGACGAGACAACTCCCTCAACCCTGTGTATTGCCTCATAAGGTTAAGCACCCATGTGTGGTTGTATACAAATTTGCAAACGTTTTTTGCTGCTTCCACACATGTTTTGATCCATGGGAGCTTCCCAAGATCCTCCAACATGAGGTCAATGCAATGGGCGGCACATGGAGTCCAAAAAATAGTAGGGTGCCTCTCCATCAATAATTTACCAGCAGCAACATAATTTGCTGCATTGTCTGTCACCACTTGCACTACATTTTCTTCCCCCACATCAGCTATCACGTCCTCTATGGCCTCACATAGGTATGTGGCATTTTTGAATTGGCCAGAAGCATCAATGGACTTAATGAAGACGGTGTCACCTGAAAAAAAAAACAAAACCAATTATTCAATAAATTAAAAAACATAAATCAGCCATATTAAATTATGTGATTCACTAAATAAAATTCAAATTCCAATGCATTGAAGGAAGAACAATTACCTCCGGAGGAAACTAGGAAATTAAGCAACGTCCTATTTCTCCTATCAGTCCAACCATCAGTCATGATGGTGCAACCAATCATGCTCCACTGCTTGCGTTGCTCCTGTAATTGTGCTTTCACATCTGCCACCTTTTGAGTCAAAAGTGGGCCCTTTAATTCATCTTCACTAGGGGCTTTGAACCCCGCCCCACATATAGTTATCGCATCAACCATGTTTTGCCAGAAAGGTGACCTATAACATGTCATACATAAATTGATAAGTTACATAAGTATTGTAAAATTTGAATTCGATAATGAGATAATGAGATACATCTAGATTCTAAAATTTAAATATAAATTTTAAAACAATTAAACGAAAAAAATTACCTGGCTACATGGAAGGGAATGGTGCAGTAGTACCAAAAGTCTGCAATTGCCTTTTTGGCTGCATCATGTGCGTCCTTGTTCCAACCCATGCTCTCAAGCGACGGTTGGGAACCAGGGGTAGTGCGTGGTACAAAATATGAGTCCACCCTAGATTTACGAACTCTAGGGCCAATGCTAACACTGCCACTACCACTAGCAGTAGCAGCGCCACCAGCACTAGGAGTACGCATAGGCATTGCTGATGCAGAAACAGAAGCACTACCAGAAGCACTAGCACTAAGACGGTATGGAGGCATGGAAGAAGCATCTCCAACAGCACCAAGTCCCTGTCCAACTCCAACACTCAACAACTCCTGCTTCTGTTTCTTTTTCAATTCTTTTTGCATTTCAAAAGTTTCTAATTGCACCTGTACTTCACGAACAACCTCAGGAGGTGCTACAGGGCAACCCACTGCATCATGGGCGGGTATGCGTGCAAGATGATATTTTAATCGATTTATGCCTCCATGATATATTGTTTTGCAATAGAAACATTTGGCGTCTCCTTTTTTCATTCCGGGAAAGATTTCAGCATGTTTCCAAGCAGGGTCTTTTCTGACTGGGGTATGAGACATTGTGAAAATAATAATATGGTATGATTTGCAAATGAATGTGGCTGCACAAAATAGGGTTTCTAAAATTATTTAAGTTGCAAGTAGGGTTTGTAAAAAAAATATGCAAACTCAAAAGAATAGTGAATTTTACAAATTACAATGAAATATTTGTTAAAAAAACACAAAAAAACTCAATTAAAATCGAACTTACCTCTTAGATTTAGCTTGGAATGCAATAGAAACTCCTCCAAATCACTGGTAATGAGCTTTCAATGCACCTCCTTGCTGGTATGAAGCTCCCCAAATGATATATGCTCTTGGATTTTTCTTCAACAAGTTGCTGGTTGCCCTCTCTTCTCCTCCTATTTTTCTTCACAACTCTCTCTTCTTCTCCTATTTTGCCAAATGAATGAAATGAGTGCCCTTTTAGGGCAAATAGAAGATATAATTAAAAAAACAGTTTAAAAAAATTTAGAGTTTTTATTGTTTTTTGGCCTTTTGGCTGCTGTCGGGCCCCCCAGTTTGAGTCTGACTGGGCCCGAAGGCTGAAGCCTGGGAAGTCCGCGCGGCCATGCCAGCGCTACGGCGAAGGGCAGGCTGCGGACGCTGGCCGAGCGGAAGACATCGTCGGGAGCTTCCGGGGAGTCTCGGTACTATGGTCTGAATCAAGTGTTTGACCCTTTATGCCACAAAGATTATTATTGATTTCATCCTCCTTCAATTTCCTGGTTGATTCCTTGTTTGAGATAATCTACGATGTAAGTAGAGCTAGCGCCTATAATTCCTTATTCACTCCTTGATGCAGACCCAAGGATTTAATGGCGGTGATTCTAGGAATAAGACATTTTTCTTAATTCTAATAGCAGTTGTTCCTTTTAATGTCATTGACTCCTTGCATCTATTCAACTTCCAATAAAGACTCTTAATATTATATTTCACCGCAAGCCTCCAAATCGGTTCCTTAACAGTAATAGTTGCAATAGGAATTAAGATGTGAATTTAGAAACTGCGAATCTCCTTGCTACATTAGCTATAATAGAGGATGCATTAGACATCTAAAATCAAGTCTCCCCCATAATGATTTTTAAAGATATTAAAGCATTCGATAGTTCTTCACCAAAGATGCTTATTATTAAAGATATTAAGTACCAAATTTCCTAGAGACTACACATAGACTGTACAGAAGGAAGATACAATTGCAAATTCACCAGAAATATTCAAATTCCGTCAAAATTTAAATACAACTAAATATCACAAAACCCCCACAATTCTTCTACAAAACCCTCCAACACTGGACTGTGGGAACAATTTATTCAGAACTGAAACTTGAAATTTGTCATATAATTAAGACTACACAAATTTCCTCAAAACTTCAACGTTTAAAACCAAGCGAGAAACCCGAGTGATTTCTCCAACAATCAACCAGGGTGGATCTTTCACCACCAGAGTTGATCTTCTCTCAAAGGGTTTTCGTCCTCTAAAAGGATTTGGTGAACCAGTTTTCAACCAACCAAGAACTTGTTGTCCAAAATCAAAACCAGCATATCTGCAATAAGCCTCTTGAGAGCTTTTATTCTTCTCTCTCTTGTAACTCCCCGTGCTTGCTTGAATTCTCGTCTTTTTTCCCTTTCACCTTTATTTAATTCTCTTTTTTTTGAAATTCAAAAGTAACTCATTCAATTTATTTAACTTTTCAACTTAAGTTACTTTTGCTCCACTTAAATAATTAATTTAAGTTGTCTTTTTTTAATTTAGCCTTTTTCGACAACATTAAATTAATTATTTAATTACAATGCTGACTTATAAAAATTGGGGACATTACAATGCAGTTTTGGCAGAGCTACCAACATACAATTAGGCAAACTTCATTAACTTTTGACAGTCTCTCTATATTGTAGACATGTACATTAAAGGTGTTGAGCTTTCAATAGATCTTACATGATATCATCTCAAAAAATATGCTTTTCAACGCAATGGTGAGATTTTGTGGCCAAGAAGCCAAAAATATTCAATGAATGGTGATGTGCATTTTGAGCTAGAGATGCAGTTCACTTGCTTGTGAATGTACTGGGAGTTCATTTGAACACATACATTCCAAGGAATGCAAACGTCTAACACAACAACAGATGAATGACTTGGTGTTTGTTCACTACAACCTTAGCTTGAAGCTAAAGAAAGATCAAGGTTAGAGTTTTGAAATACTTGCAATTGTAATTATAAATTGTAATCCATTTTTTTTTTTCACTTTGAATTGTCAAATTGAATTTCTATATGGAAAAAGCCAAGTACCATCAAGGAAGACCAGCCAATTGACCTTGACAAAATCAATCCAAATTCTGATTGGATTTCAAATTATGATATCCTTCTCGATCCTCATGATTTTCATATCCTAATAGAGGCCAACCTTGATAGTGATCTGATTGAACAAACTAAGAGAGGCTTTGACCTAGGAGCTTCATCATCACGCCCTACAACCTTGTGTAACTATATTCATAGCAATAAGAGTCACTGACTACATCTAGGTTTTTCGAACTTTGTACTTAGTTTGCAGGTTGACTTTGCATAAAGTAGATTGTAATTGAAAATCTAAAAACTATTTCCATCTAGTTATTATATATACACAATGCAGTATGTATTGTATAATGTCATGTAATCAGCAATAAGTACATAAATGAGAAAATCTATATTCCACAACTCATGAACTAAACTCTAAATTTTATTTGCTCTCTGCATCTCTATGCTATCTTGCATTTTAAAAACAGCAGGCTTTTCTCTGCATTTGCATCATTTTATTTTTTTTAAATCCAATTTGTTCCTGATTAAATCTCAATCTTTTGAAAAAAGCTTAATCTTTTGGTTTGCTGATTTTTTCAAAGATTTTTGCTGTTATGATCATGCTCATAACAAAGATACTGAGGTTCATCATTACTCTGTTTGTCAATTGGATTGCATTAATGATATTTCTCTCCATCACTGCACTTGTCAAGAACAGTCTGCTAATCTAGTGACTAAACCTTTTAGTGCTATTCTATTTTTCTAATTTTCGGGGGCAAAATTAAATTTGTTTCTAGCTTAGTCATCAAGGGGGGATTATATATTATTATATAGTGTTGAATACAATTTGTACAGAGACATGTATTGCTTATGTTAGTGATGTAATAACATCACTTTGGTTATGTCTAAAATGTAACTTAAAATTAAGTTACAACCACCTTGTAACTTCCCAATAATAAATGCAAGTCACTCTCATTGAAGTATGCCATTCAATTCTCCTAACTCCATTCATTCATTCTTCCTCTAGTAAGCTTTCCTAAAAAAAAAAAAATTAAATTGCGAATTTCCTCACCTCTAGTAGAACATTGGGAAGCTCCATCTTTTAGGCCTTATGCCAATGAAACAATCCAAATTAAAATGGATGGTACTTTACTATCAATAATATAAAAAAAAGACTATGAACCCAAACTTAACCACCACCTCACTTTGAACTTGTTTCATAGACCAAATTCAAATGGGCAGTATCTTACTATTAATAATACAAAAGAAGACTGCCAACCCAAACTTAAACACTGTAATGTACCCTTAGTGATTTCTTCTTAAACTTGCCTTTTAGTCTTCTAAATCAAGATATGCAGTAGGCTTAGAACTAATAGATTTTAAAGAGCAGTCTCAAGTCTATTATCATTTAATTATTAGACTTATATTTATTGATAATAATAATTGTTATACTGATAAAAGTGAGTAGATATCTAATATAAATTCTTATACATATAATCTGCTATTATAACTGTTTAAGGATGCAGAATAGACACCATAAATTGGATGCTGTTTCTGAATTCTCTTGTATGCATATGCCAATGGAGCAAATTGATGTCTAACTGATTCGATGTATCTGATCTGAATCTTTAAATCATGCGATTTATCTTGAGGCTGTGTGTCTGAATTATTACAAGTGATTTGCAGCCTGGTTTAGAGGATCAGATGCTCCCTTGGAGCAGCCTCGAACTTCTGTAGAAACTGAATTAATATTCCAATCAATTGATGGCTTTTGTCATTTGAACTTTCTTCTTCTTATACCCACGCTGGCTAAGACTTATACCTCTTCAAGGTTTGCATTCGATTAAGAGACATGTCTCTTTGTTAATTTAAATATAATTGTTTTCCTTAATCGCCTAAGGGATAACTAATGTTTATTAATATTATCCCTTATTTTCATCGTCTATTGCCTTAGGAAAATCGCTGCACTCTATTATGATCTGTCCACCATGTTAAGGAAGTCATCCTTCTATTCATCTTCACTATTCTTGGGCCAGCGATTATATTTTCTTGTATAGTTTGTTGGCAAATCACCACGATTTTCGAGTGGGATATCACAGATTCCAAGTACCACATAGGCTGCCAGTATAGATGGTACTATCCAAGGAGAGTGCAATAGGGAATTATACTCCAGCAACAATTTGAAAGCATAGGAAGGAAGTTGGCGACTGCTCCGTATGAAACTAATGATCCACATCCTTCCATTCAATAGGTGACGACCATAGTTGTTGGCTTCCAATATGTATATAGTGGTTTGATTGCTGCAGATTTATCATAGGTGGCAATCATGCCAACTCCTCATCATATTACTGCTATTGATGACAACTCATGCATAAATGATGGTCCACATCCAGCGATGAAGACATTTTTTAAAATAGCCGGATAATATTCATACTTAGCAGAGTATCATGTGCTAAAATAGTATTCACCCTTCTATGTAATGATATTAGTGCTAAAAGGATTGTCATTGATGTCAAAATCAAAACAAATTTATAGCTTGTAAGATGATCAGATTAATTCAGGCTTATCAAAAATCCCACAGTTCGTAGATGATCAGATCAAACATCACACAGTGCTAATCTGATTCGGGCTTGTGTTCAGATTTGAATTGGGCTTGTGTTCAGATTTGGAAATCCCCAGATTTATGCCAACACAGTGCTAATCTGGTTCGAGCTTATTTAAAGATCCTATTAAACTCAGATTTAGACTAATCTAATTCGGACTTGTGTTCAGTCTTAAAGATCTTCAGATTTACGCCAGTCTGGTTAGGCCTTAAACAATACATATTTGTTAAAAAATACGAATGGAGATATAGCTAAAGATGTGTATTCAGTCTTAAAAGATCTTCAGATTTACGTCAATCTGGACCGGGCTTAATTAACTAAAAGATTGAACAAAAATTAAACAATACGTATTTGTTTAAAAATACGAATGGAGATATAGCAAAAGACGTGTTTTTGTTTGAAATGACGTTTTTAAAGAGTCATAATCCAAGGCGTCTCTTGCAAATAAATGAAAGTGTTTAATCATCCCCAAAAGACATGATCATCTCCAAATCAAGACGTGTTCTGAAGAGTTACTTCTTCAAAATACGTGTTTCAAAAAGACGTGTTTTTATCTGTTCTTTAACAAGCACGTTTCTAAAGAGAATTGATACGATTCAGATCAAAATTAAATGATGCATTTTTTTTTTTCAAGAGACGAGTTCATAAATGATGCGTCTTTTTCTTCATGAGACGTGTTCAAAAATATATCTGTTTCTAAAAGACGTGTTTTCCTGTAACAACACGTCTCTCAAATCTAAGAAACAAAAAAAGACGACTTTTCTAAAAGGACATAAACAATAGAAGAATATGCGTCTTCTTCAGCCATAAATTTAATTCTGTTTTCCTCTACAAACAGAAAGTTAATTAATTAAGGGGAATTCTTTTAGCAAAAGAACATATCTAGAAGGGTATGACTGATGGATAGAAAGGCAAAAGGTGTAATTATTAATGGTTGCAATGCTTGAGTAATCTATATAGTTGACATTTTATTCAAGGCTGTGAGGTGTGGTCGTGTAATTGAAGACTTGCAGTTCAGTCAGATTCCTACCTCCTTGTGTGGGCTGAAGGTGATATCGTGGATCACATAGAGCAGATTGGAGAGTTGGGCTTGTGCAGATCAGATTGAAGGTAGTCTCACTTCCATCAAGTCAAGGTTTGGTGCCTTGCATTAGGGGTTGGTGCTCCTTGTAGGCAGGTGTCTACTAAATTTTGGAGAGGTCTAGGTGTTCCTTGTGGAATTCATTCTACTAAATCATCTTATTGTAAATTTGTAGGTTGGTGCCTACTTGAAAAAGAAATTACTTCAATAAAGTTGTGTCATCTTGTGGAAATTGGTTCATATCAAAAAGTTGATTGTAATAAAGTTTGAAAAGATTAAGAAATAAAAGTTTGTGATTGATTTGCTGATTCACCCCCCCCTCTCAGTAAATCTTTTGTGCTCTTCAATTGGTATCAGAGCAAGGTCCTTCTTGAAAGCTTAATCGCTTGAAGGAGATCCTTAGGAGCACTTATGGCTAATCAAAGCAACATAGTGAAAGCACCCATCTTTGATGGGACAAACTATGCATTCTAGAATATCAAGATGGAAGCATACTTGAATGCACTTGGGTTTGATGTGTGGCAATCTGCTGTTGATGGATACTCACCTCCAGCCACCCCTCCAACGGATCAAGCAGGGAAAAAGAGAAGTGAAAACAATGCAAAGGCCAAGCATGCTCTTCTTTGCAGCCTAACAGATTTTGAGTTTACAAAAGTCATGAGATGCAAATCAGCAAAAGAAATTTGGAACAAACTTCAGAATATTTATGAAGGAGATGCAAAGGTTAAGAAAGCAAAATTGCAAACTCATAGAAGAAAGTTGGAGACTCTCAAAATGGAGGATGGTGAAGATATTGCCTCATATTTTCTTCGTGTTGATGAAACAGTGAATATCATGAGGGGACTTGGTGAAGAGATCAAGGATGACTTCATTGTTGACAAAATTCTAAGATCTCTTTCTACAAAGTTTGAAGCCAAGGTTGCAGCATTGGAAGAGTTAACAAACTTGGATCAGCTAACCAAAGATGAATTACATGGAATCCTTGCTGCCTATGAGATGAGGATTGATGGAAGATCACCACAAAAGGAAGTCTCATTCAAAGCATTCAAAAAGGGCAAGAACAAGCATGAAGAAAAGGATGAAAAATCAAGTGATGAAGCTGAATCTTACTTCATGGGTAAACTTAAGAAAGGAAAAGGAAAATACAAAGGAAAATTTCCTTTTAAATGCTTCAATTGTGGAAAAGTTGGACATTATGCTTCAAAATGTCCTCAAAATGAAAACAGCTCTAGTGAAGAAGAAAAGGAAATCAGCAATAAGAAAAAGGGAAAGAAGAATTTCAACTCAAAGAAGAAATTTCAAAAACATAAGAAGAGTTTTTATTCAAAGAAAGATAGCAGCTCCTCTGAAGAACAAAGTGAAGATAGCTCAAGCAATGAGGAAGATGAAATATTGTTTATGGCTGAATGTGAAGAACAAAAAGTTGATCAAGAATGTGAAGAAGAAGAAGAAATAGATCAAGATGAAGGAGAGGAAGTAGATCTTGAAGAAGAATTGCACTATGCTTACAAGAAAAATGAAGACTTGAAGAAGAAGGCTGCCAAGTACAAGTTGAAGATCAAAGAGATGACAAATGACTTGGAGAATTCAAGCAAAACCATTGAAGATTTGAGAGCTCAAATCATGGAAGCTGAAAGAAATGAAGATGAATTGAAAAACAAACTCAATACAAAGGAGATGAAATGTGACAAGCTGGAGCAAGAGATAGCAATGCTAAAGTTGGAATTGGAGAAAACAAAGGATCAACACTCAAAGATTGATGAAGAATCCAGCAAGCTGATTGAGCTAATGAAGGCTCAAGATTTTCTTCAAAGCAAAATGGGAAGAAGTTTTGAAGAACAATCCAAGAAGGTCACTAACTCCAAAGAAGATTTCAAGACTTTCTCAAAGCAAGGAGAAGAAGATTGGATAAGTGCTGATTCTAAAAGAAGATTGAATAGTAGGCACTTCTATGCATTTAATGGCTATTGTTTTCTATGTAACAAATTTGGGCACAAAGCCTTAAATTGTAAAAATAAAGTAAAAATTAGTTCTAGCTACCTTAGGAGAGATTATAATCCTTTCACACCATTAATGGACTATAATAGTCTATGCTACAATTGTAATAACCTTGGGCACAAAGCACAAGCTTGTAGGACAGTTTTTAATGACTCTCCAAAACAAAACAAAAAGGTAGATAAGTCTATTAAAAGGAAAGAAATACCTATCAAGGTATGGAGAAAAAAGGAGAAATCAATGTTTATCCAAACTGCCTTACATGCTGAAAGTAAAAAGGATAGATGGTACATTGATAGTGGGTGCTCAAAGCACATGACAGGTGACAAGAGTAAATTCATCTCTCTTGAACCTACTGATGAAGGAACAGTAAGATTTGGTGATAATACAAGAAAACAAATAAAAGGAAAAGGAACACTTAGTCTAGATAATGGGAGAACAAAAACAGAAAATGTTTTGTATGTTAAGGGCCTAAAAGAAAATCTTCTAAGTGTTAGTCAACTTTGTGATCAAGGACATAGTATCACATTTCTTTCTAATACATGTGATATCAAGAAAGATGGAAAGCTGGTTGCTCAAGCTGAAAGGAAACATAATTTGTATGTCCTAAAAGAGATAAGTTGTGAAAGTTGCAACTTAGTACAAGAGGATGAGAGTTGGTTGTGGCACAAAAGGCTAGGCCATCTAAACTTTGATAATATTGTCAAAGTTAGCAAATCAAATGCTGTGAGAGATATGCCAAGGATAACAAAACCTTCTAATATCATTTGTAGAGAGTGTCAACTTGGAAAGCAAACAAAGTCAAGCTTTAAGTCTAAGGAACATACTTCATCAAGACCATTAGAACTCATACATACAGATCTTTGTGGGCCAACAAAATCCAAAAGCATGAATGGAGAAAGATATTTTATGTTGCTGATTGATGACTTCTCAAGAATGACTTGGGTTGCATTCTTGAAAGAAAAATCTGAAGCTTTTGATAAATTCAAAGCTTTCAAGGAGCTGGTTGAAAATGAAGCAAACTGCAAGATAAAATGCCTTAGATCAGACCGAGGAGGTGAATTCACATCAAAAGAATTTGAAAATTTCTGCATAGAACATGGAATTAAAAGGCAATTTTCTGCAGCTAGAACCCCTCAACAAAATGGGGTTGTAGAAAGGAAAAATAGGACGGTTCAAGAAATGGCAAGGGCAATGCTAAATGAAACCAAGATAGCAGATTCCTTTTGGAAAGAAGCAATTCATATAGCAGTTTACATTCTGAATCGTGCACAAATAAGAGTGAACAATGAGAAGACACCTTATGAACTTTGGAAAGGAAGACCAGCAACTGTCAAGTATGTAATGTCCCCGTTTTCAGCGTGATCTTGTTTGGAGATGGTTAGCCTTTTTTGGGACCCTTGTGGGCTAACTGGATTGGTTAGAGGGTCAGTGGTACCTTCTGGAGAGTTCGGTCGATTTCATTTTTTGAGATCGTGGATAGGCTCATTGCAGGCCTTGGCAGTACAGGAGTTTCTTTGCTTCTGACGGCATTGAATTCTGGTGAGAATTGAGGGAGATAGGCTTACTTAAGTGATTTAAGTTAATTTTTAACTTAAAGTCTTTTTATAAAGTCAAATTGACTTTATAATTCTTATTTCACTTAAATTAAGTCTAAAGTGAATATTTTAATGTTATATCTTTATTCACTTAAAGGAGGCGCCAAAAATCAAAAGGGAAACTATAGAAAGTGATTTAAGTTTAGTTTCATAAATTTAAATGAGCTAAAGCCCTAAAATGTACGGCCTTCTTAGGGTTTCTCCTCTTTTGCTTTATAAGGGATTTGGGCAATGAGAAACTCATCTTTTTGAATATTTCAACTTTGCCTTGGAGGTTTTTCCCTTGCTTTCAGCCTGTGATCAGGTTTGCAGCAAATCCACCATTGGAGAACGAAATCTCTTCAGTGTGAGCACTTGTGAAGTTGTGAGAGATCAGCTGAATTAGTGCAGATTGAGAGAGCTTCATTTCAGAAGTTTTGCAGTGCTTCAACAGATTTTTGTAGTGTTCTTCATCAAAAACAGAGGGTTTATTAGTTGCTGTTCTTCCTTCACCATGGCAGACTTCATGGCTGTTTGGGCACACCTTCAGAGATGGTTTTTGGTGCTTTTTGTTTGAAAGGGCGTGGCACTTGCAAGGAAGTTTATTTTGGCTTTTTGGAGAAACGTCTTCTTTTGGAGGATCTCTCTTCATGAACTTGGGCGCCCTACCTATGTTACTCTCTGGCTTCAGTTTCAGAATAAACTTTGAAGTCTGTAACTCTCTACTCCAGTTTTTGTCAGTTCTTCACCATGCTGGTCGGATTTCTTATTTAAAAAATCTGGAGGCTTTCGGGTATGTTTGTATGTTTTAAATCCATTGTTGATGATAATAAACACCTTCTACAATTCCAGTTTGATTAAATTTGCTCAAGTTTTCATTTTGTGAGCTTTTATATGATGCGCCCCTTCTCTTCTGTCTACAAAATTTCTCTAAAAAACTAAAAAACACAAATAGACTTAAAAAAAAGACAGGGGTTTGAGCAGTGAGCTAGCAAGGCTCATCACAAAGTACTTCAAGATTTTTGGAAGCACTTGCTACATTAGAAGAGATGAAGAAGATTTGAGCAAATTTGACACAAGAGCAGATGAGGGAATCTTTCTTGGCTACTCATCAAGAAGTAAAGCATATAGATGCTACAACAAAAGAACTCACAAAATTGTTGAAAGTGCTAACGTAAGAATTGATGAAGGAAAGCAATTCAAAGAAGTTGGACAAAATGATCACCATGTTCAAAATATGAATGATGAAGACAAAGAGGATGAGGACTCTCAAGAGGAAGAAAAGGAGGAAGAGGAAAAAGAAGGAGAATCTTCACAAAAGACTCCCATGAAGACATCAAAGACACCTTCCAAGTTTGTTCAAAAGAACCATCCTGAAGATTTGATCCTTCAAGATAGATGTAGATCTACAAGGAAAATGGTGAATTACAATGAAGAATGCCATGCTGCTTTCCTATCTCATGTTGAGCCCAAAACTTTTGAAGAAGCAAGCAAGGACAAAAGTTGGATTGATGCAATGAATGAAGAATTGGATCAAATAGAGAAAAATGGAACTTGGGAACTTGTTCCAAGACCAAAAGATAAAAATGTAATTGGCACAAAATGGGTTTTTAGAAACAAATTAAACGAAGATGGTCAAGTCACAAGAAACAAAGCAAGGCTAGTGTGCAAGGGCTATGCACAAGTTGAAGGAGTAGATTTTGAGGAAACCTTCGCACCAGTTGGAAGGATTGAAGCAATTAGAATTTTTTTATCCTATGCAAGTCACAAGAAGTTTAAGGTGTATCAAATGGACGTCAAATCTGCTTTTCTTAATGGAGATCTAGAGGAGGAAGTTTTCATTGAACAACCCGAAGGCTTTCTATTATCGGAAGACAAGGACTATGTGTGCAAGTTAAAGAAAGCTCTCTATGGGTTTAAACAAGCTCCAAGAGCTTGGTACTCTAGACTTGACAAATATCTCAAAGAACAAGGTTTCAAAAGAGGAGATGTAGACAGCAATCTATACATCAAAGAAGAGGATGGGCACTTATTGATTGTGGTGGTATATGTGGATGACATCATTTTTGGTGGAAACAAGGACAGAATGTGCAAAGAATTTTCATCATGTATGCAAAAAGAGTTTGAGATGTCAATGTTGGGAGAATTATCCTTCTTTCTTGGGTTGCAAATTTCACAATCAAGCAAAGGTATTTTCATCTCCCAAACCAAATATGTAAAGGAGATGTTAAAGAGGTTTAGAATGGAAGATTGCAATCCTGTGAGCACTCCCATGGTTACAGGCTGCAAGCAAAGCAAAGATGATGAATCCCAAGAGGTGAATCAAACACTATATAGATCAATGATTGGGAGTTTGTTGTATCTAACTTCTACAAGGCCAGATATAATGCAAGCTGTTGGAGTTGTGGCAAGATTTCAAGCAGCACCAAAAGAGACACATGTTCATGCAGTAAAGCGTATATTCAAGTATTTGAAAGGCACAATAGAATATGGTTTATGGTACCCTAGTAGCAATGATTTCACTCTTGAAGCATTCACAGATGCTGATTGGGCTGGCAATGTGGATGACAGAAAAAGTACAAGTGGAGGAGCTTTTTTTCTTGGAGGAAATCTAGTGTCTTGGATAAGCAAAAAACAAGAATCAGTTTCTCTATCTACAGCTGAAGCTGAATATATTGCAGCAGCAGCATGTTGCACTCAACTTTTGTGGATGAAGCAAACCTTAAAAGACATCAAGGTAGAGTATGATCATCCTTGCACTATATATTGTGATATTACTAGTGCAATCAATATATCCAAAAATCCAGTGATGCATTCAAGAACCAAACACATCCCTATTAAGTACCACTTTTTGAGAGAACAAGTAGGAGAAGGACAAGTGTGTTTAGAATACATAACTACAAAAGAGCAAACTGCCGATATATTTACTAAACCACTTCCAAGAGATACTTTTGAATATCTAAGGAACAAATTGAGAGTTGTTCCACAACCATCAAATTAATTGATGGAAGCATGTATTCAGGGGGAGCTACGCACAAAATCTTGTAGTTCCATGGATCGGAAATATTGTCAGAAGAACCCTTGCCATTGATGTCAAAGGGGGAGAAGTTGGACACAGGGGGAGTATTAATCAATGTTGCCATTGAAGAGGTTGCCATCAATGACAAAGGGGGAGATTGTTAGAAGGATTGTCATTGATGTCAAAGTCAAAACAAATTTATAGCTTGTAAGATGATCAGATTAATTCAGGCTTATCAAAAATCCCACATTTCGTAGATGATCAGATCAAACATCACACAGTGCTAATCTGATTCGGGCTTGTGTTCAGATTTGAATTGGGCTTGTGTTCAGATTTGGAAATCCCCAGATTTATGCCAACACAGTGCTAATCTAGTTCGAGCTTATTTAAAGATCCTATTAAACTCAGATTTAGACTAATCTAATTCGGACTTGTGTTCAGTCTTAAAGATCTTCAGATTTACGCCAGTCTGGTTAGGGCTTAAACAATACGTATTTGTTAAAAAATACGAATGGAGATATAGCTAAAGACGTGTATTCAGTATTAAAAGATCTTCAGATTTACGTCAATCTGGACCGGGCTTAATTAACTAAAAGATTGAACAAAAATTAAACAATACGTATTTGTTTAAAAATACGAATGGAGATATAGCAAAAGACGTGTTTTTGTTTGAAATGACGTTTTTAAAGAGTCATAATCCAAGGCGTCTCTTGCAAATAAATGAAAGTGTTTAATCATCCCCAAAAGACATGATCATCTCCAAATCAAGACGTGTTCTGAAGAGTTACTTCTTCAAAATACGTGTTTCAAAAAGACGTGTTTTTATCTGTTCTCTAACAAGCACGTTTCTAAAGAGAATTGATACGATTCAGATCAAAATTAAATGATGCATTTTTTTTTTCAAGAGACGAGTTCATAAATGATGCGTCTTTTTCTTCATGAGACGTGTTCAAAAATATATATGTTTCTAAAAGACGTGTTTTCCTGTAACAACACGTCTCTCAAATCTAAGAAACAAAAAAAGACGACTTTTCTAAAAGGACATAAACAATAGAAGAATATGCGTCTTCTTCAGCCATAAATTTAATTCTGTTTTCCTCTACAAACAGAAAGTTAATTAATTAAGGGGAATTCTTTTAGCAAAAGAACATATCTAGAAGGGTATGACTGATGGATAGAAAGGCAAAAGGTGTAATTATGAATGGTTGCAATGCTTGAGTAATCTATATAGTTGACATTTTATTCAAGGCTGTGAGGTGTGGTCGTGTAATTGAAGACTTGCAGTTCAGTCAGATTCCTACCTCCTTGTGTGGGCTGAAGGTGATATCGTGGATCACATAGAGCAGATTGGAGAGTTGGGCTTGTGCAGATCAGATTGAAGGCAGTCTCACTTCCATCAAGTCAAGGTTTGGTGCCTTGCATTAGGGGTTGGTGCTCCTTGTAGGCAGGTGTCTACTAAATTTTGGAGAGGTCTAGGTGTTCCTTGTGGAATTCATTCTACTAAATCATCTTATTGTAAATTTGTAGGTTGGTGCCTACTTGAAAAAGAAATTACTTCAATAAAGTTGTGTCAACTTGTGGAAATTGGTTCATATCAAAAAGTTGATTGTAATAAAGTTTGAAAAAATTAAGAAATAAAAGTTTGTGATTGATTTACTGATTCACCCCCCCCCCCCTCTCAGTAAATCTTTTGTGCTCTTCAATTAGCGCCAATATATCGATTGGCATTAAATCATAGGTGCAGCAATAGAAGTACTCACACCAATACAAATAACCAAATAGATGAGCATAATATTAAATATATTAAATCTTCAAGGAAAAGGCCCTGTTATGTGATCTAGTCATGGGACGGGTTTATGACAAACACCACCTAACTTTAAGCTTGTTTCATAGAATTGAAGCATGCATGTAACTACTTTAGACCAGTGAAACAATTTCTCGAAACCTCTTACAGAGCTTTTAAAAATATCTTTGATAAAATGTAATTCTTACATAGAGTAAGAATTAAAGAATAATGGGTCAACCTGAAGCTTTACAAGGAACTAAGGAAAGCTTGTCAAGACATTTTCTTAGGAAATCTTTTCTATGAGGGTGCTAATGAAATTACAAAATATTTGACCTCCATAATTAACCATTACAAGGATTTGGTGGAGATAAATCTTGCTTGGGATTCAATATGAAGCAATAGAGTACGTAAAAGAGGCCATGAAAAGGAGCAACTATATAGGTAATGAACACAAGACCGTATGGAGGATGAAATGTTGAATATCTTGCAAGGCTCATGAAAGGTTATTGCTTGCTATAACAGGAATGAAGAAAACACACACACACACACACAAACTTATATTGAAAGGTGGGGTGAATCAGTATAAGACCAACTTTTTCAATTTATAACTTTGGCAATCATAAAGCAATAATCAAAATATCCACACATGCAAGTTCTAGTAATAGAGAACACAAGATGCACACACGATTTTACATGGAAACCCTTGCCGGAGAAAACCACGGAAAAATATTGCTTCTATAGGAAACTTCTTACAACTTCATAGTCACCAACCCACAGGAGACACAAATCTCCTCCACTGAGCACCAACTCAGCAAGAGACATCGATCTCTTTGAGTGAGAGGCTCCAACCTCCTGTAAGGTGCCCAGATTTGTATTAAAAAAAATTTCAGTTTTACCAATTGTTTTGTCCAGGCATTTCATCCAACAGTTTACACACTTCAATTCTACACTTGTTTAGTTTATATTTGTTGCTTCACAATTGATTATTTCATTGTTTCCAATTTAATGGTCTCCATTCATTTCATCATCAGGATTAAATATAACATGTTTTGTGCATATAATAATATAATTCAAAAGTTTTCAATGACATCTATAAATCAAAAAGAATCAAACCAAAACTTCCTTTACAAGCACAGAGACTAGCAGTAAATTGAACCGTTAATTCTGACCTGGTAATTGAGAAGAACTTCCATAGGAGTACAAAACCAGAATCCACAGACTGGTACTTATCATACATAAATATTTCATATCATTTTAGATTCTAAAATCTTAAGTACAACGCTAACCTATAGCAGCATTCCACTCAAAGCGGCCAGTATATGGAAAAGTTCTCTGTTTGGTTATAGTATGAAGGATTAATGACCATGCCCAATATTACTGAGATCTCTAACCTTCATTTCTATTCGTGATTTTGTCTCCATGACTTCTACTTCAATGATAGCTCCCGTGTATTGATGAATAATCTGCTCCTGACAATTTTTTTAAAAAACTCCACAATAGGTATCAACTAATATGAAGCCACACCAAAGATTTTTCTCCAACTATTATAAAGCGGCACCAACTAGGACGGCAGATATTTTACATCACCACAAACTTTATGATTTCGATTCCCTGGGAATTGCTACTGTTCCAGATTTGATATCGCAACTTCAAAGTTGTCTTGTGTACACACATAAGCCTTACAAGAACAGCAACTTAATTATTTGAGTCACTACTTTCCAAGGTTCACGTAACAGCATCAATATCTCATTTATTTACCACGGTGACTCATTAGACATGCCACGAAATCTCTTTATTTGCCACAATAAATCCTCTTGAGCTCAAGACTGCCTCGTAACCACTGCGAATTCTTTATCTTCTTACTCCACGATTCCTTTCTTGTTCAGGATCGATATCTTCTCACTCCATGTTTCCTTTCTTGTTCAGGATCGATATCTTCTTATTGGCTAGACTTTTCAACTTCCATGTCTCGAATTTTCCCCTGATGGCTACGTAAGAGTTTTGAACACACGTAGTTGCTTAGTCACCAAAGCATCTGACAATGCCAGAATCAATTCATTATCTAAATCTCTAGAAGATGCATCAACTCTGAAATAGTAACGGCCGCCAATAAATTAAACATTCTTTTTTTTTAAGAATTCGGACCAAGAATTTGAAGCGGTAGTTTCAGGCAACTTTCGCAATTTCTTCCCTGACACGACTTTCCAAAAAAACTCTAATATTCCACCACTTGGCGCTAAAAGGAGTTGTGCAATTGACTATTTCCTTTCTCTCAATGCTTCCCAAAAACATCGAGAACCAGCAATTAAATCCATCGACTCCTAGCACATTAAATGTCTATTCATAAAAATCTTGGTTGCCTTGTCCAGATTCATGACACAATGGTTTAAAACATTTCCTATGCCTGTAGCATGAAATGCAACTCCTAAAGTCGGCTTTTGGAAGATAATGGCTAATCAATATAAAGATTGGCATTAAACTTCAACAACTTCTATAATTTTATAATCAGCAGCAGTCTTAATTTAAGATATGAACCATTCATGCTCGAAATCTTCTAAATATATATATATATATATATTGGTTGTTGGAAGAGGTGGCAATTGTTTCTTTAAACCAGATAGTTTTCAGTCTAACTCGGATATTAAATAATAAGGCTTGTATCAATTAAATGAGTTTTAAACTCCAATATCACCCCAAAATCTGGTCATGTCATCGACTGGAACTACATATACTCGGGTTTCCTGTTTTCTAAAGGGAGACATCTATAATGAAACCCAACATGCTCAAGAATCATTCCAACTATAGCACAAACTTCTAATAGAAATAACAATCATAATTGTTTATTCTGGAAAGTTGTAATTATATATATAATCGAAGCAGCCAACCAAATTCAAAACACCAGTATTAAATGGTTCTCAAAATCAAACTCAATATATGAATATCAACATTAACCCATCAGGAAATCACCTTTAAACTGATTACATATATAACATTGAGTTATCCAACTTACAACATTAGATTCTTGCGTGAAACCTAAATTGGCTCCACCCGCATTAGATTTGGGTTTTCGTCCAAATCGCTAAACTAGAGGGTTTTCTTCCTCTAGTTACGAAAAAGAGCCAAGCTCTCCCAACCAAAATCAACCATCCCTTGCAAATGAGCTCACCAAAATATTTATTCTTTTCCCTCAGGTAACTGTCCCTGTCTTCTTGAATTCTCCTTTATTCCCATTTTCACTTTTAATTTATTTCTTTTGAGAATTCACTTTTAAAAAGCAACTTAATTAATTTATTTTACCCTTTCAACTTAAATTACTTTTAGCTCTATTAATTTAAGTTTTCATTTTATAATTCTGTTTTTGACAAATTAATTTCTTAACTTTATGCTGACACATAAAATTGGGGACATTACAATCCGCCCTTCTCAAATATTGCTCGTCCTCAAGCAATGTCAGCACAACCATGAAGCCACATGAACCTACTGTGATTCCAGGATCCCAAACCAATCTCCTAAATGAATCACTATGTTGCCGCCGTGCCACTCCGATAAAAACAATCAACCTTTCATACTGAATCTGAACTTAGCACACCTGTGACCCTATAAAACAAGCAACCTCTGGCTCCAAACTGAAATCCCATTGATACATGAACCCCTTAATGACTGAATAATCTAACCAAGCCACCTGTTTGCTAGTAACATAATTCCTGTGTTGGCTGTTTAAGAAATGAATAGCAGCAACAAATCTGGAATTTTGCCTAAAACCCATCTATGAAATAGAGTCTGGAAGTTTACCTGGATCCCATACCTTGGATTCTTCATCAAACATAGCACTAGAATTGGGTAGAGTTTCATCCTTCATCACATGATAACCCAAATCATATAGAGGTAATGGACTGCTGCTTACAATCATTAAGTCGGCATCTAGTTCATACCTTTCATTAGTGTATTCATGGATCTCATGCACACCCTCCCCCACTTCAAGCTCGTCATCATTATTCACATTTCCAAGAGATATATCACTCCTATACCAAGACAATAGGCTGCTGTCAGCACTAATAAAATCCACAAAATCTTCATTACTTTCAATGATGCCATCATAGTTTTCATGCATACCTTCTTCCATTCCCAATCGCTCATCATTACCTGTTGATTCCTGAGATGTATTGTACTGAAATCTGCCCTCATTACCTGTCATATCCACTGTATCATGGCTGCAACCTGTACCTTCATTTGAAAATTGATTCTCAAAATTCAGGAATTCAGTTTCTTGATGTGGGTTCCAATCATTTTCAGCATACTAAATCTCTCCAATATGAGTAATACTAGAATCATAACACATTGTTTCACGTTTATGAGGCTTCTCAATCCCTTCAACAATT
Source organism: Sequoia sempervirens (assembly GCA_007258455.2). Lineage (NCBI taxonomy): Eukaryota > Viridiplantae > Streptophyta > Pinopsida > Cupressales > Cupressaceae > Sequoia > Sequoia sempervirens. The sequence goes on from VDFB02213887.1 coordinate 80,954, forward strand.
TTCTTAGTCTCCATTATTCTTACATCACCTTCTTGCTCATTGGATGTAGCTACAGTAGGAGTAGAATTTTTTGCTTTGTATAAAGAAAAATGAGCCATACTTAACTGTAAACAAAGATCATCAGCCTCCTTTTCCTTATCTTCAACATACTTGAACGCAAGATCCCTGTCCATCAGCAATTGCAAGTAATCTGATTTCATCATTTCCAAAGCTTTTTTGATAGCGTACAAGTGAGTATGAGAGACTCCACTCGCAACTCCTTTTTTCCTCTCCTCAAATTGGGCTTCCCAAATGAATTCTTCAACATATTTGTGAGTATCATCTACTCTTGTTAACACTTGCACCACTTTTTCATCTGTAACAACCAACTAGTCTTTCAAACCTTGCAACGCCAAAGGCATTTGATCAAACTCATCAATGTGATTAGGGCTGCCACACATTCAATTTTCTGATTTACTTTCATGTGTAGGTACCATTTCATCTCCAAAATCAGTTTTTTCATTAGATGGTGTTTTGCAATCCTCAAACAAAGAGGATGGGACAGCGTTATGATCAAACATATTATTCTCAAAAGTATTTATCTCCTTCCCACAAGGCTTATCAAGTTCAATCTATATATCACCAACATAAAAAAAATTCTATACCTCACTTGTAGAAGCATCAAGTGATTCTTTTTCCTCAAAAACATTTGGAACATTTTCAGCCACTTGTATCTCTTTTACAGCCTCTTCTTCTTCAGACTTATTTACCATTTCATCCATGCATTGGTGGTTAGGCTCCTAAATTTCTCTACATGTGAAACAACGATTTTGTCTCCTAAGCTCATTCCTGCTAATTTCTTTTTACCCCGTACTAAAAGATTCTTTCCCTTTAGTCTTTGCTCTCTCCTCATCTGCAATCTCATCAGCACTTAATTCTTTCCAATCTTGTAAAATTTGATCCTCAAATTCTTGTACTGTCACATCTCTAAAACTCTGATTTGAACCATCGTTTCTATAATTTTTTTCTTTCCCATTGTTCCCATCAACACATTGGGTCATTAAGGCACTCAATCGAGCTAAATTCTGTTGTAATTCCCTCTGACCTCTAGCAAAATCATTAAAAATCTCTTGTGTTTTGTTTACTGTAGTCACTCGATGATGCCATGATTTACAACTCAAACATCAATCTCTGAATCACCCAACAGGCTGCAAAAAAATTTCTGAGCTCTGATACCAAAGTAAGGTGCTTCCCAGATTTGTATTAAAAAAAAATTCAGTTTTACCAATTGTTTTGTCCAGGCATTTCGTCCAATAGTTTGCACACTTCAGTTCTGCACTTGTTTAGTTTATATTTGTTGCTTCACAACTGATTATTTCATTGTCTCCAATTTAATGGTCTCCATTCGTTTCATCATCAGGATTACATAAAACATGTTTTGTGCATATAATAATATATTTCAAAAGTTTTCAATGACATCTATAAATCAAAAAGAATCAGACCAAAACTTCCTTTACAAGCAAACAGACTAGAAGTAAATTGAACTATTAATTATGACCTGGTAATTGAGAAGAACTTTCATAGGAGTACAAAACCAGAATCCACAGACTGCTATTTATCATACATAAATATTCCATATCATTTTAGATTCCAAAATCTGAAGTACAACGGTAACCTGTAGCAGCATTCCACTCAAAGCGGCCAGAATATGGAAAAGTCCTCTATTTGGTTATAGTATGAAGGATTAATAACCATGCCCGATATTACTGAGATCTCCAACCTTTGTTTCTTTTCGTGATTTTATCTCCATGACTTCTACTTCAATGATAGCTCCCGTGTATTGATGAATAAGCTGCTCCTAACACTTTTTTTTTAAAACTCCACAATAGGTATCAACTAATATGAAGCCACACCAAAGATGTTTTTCTCCAACTATTATAAAGTGACACCAACTGGGATGGCAGATATTTTACTATGTCACCACAAGCTTTATGATTTTGATTCCCTCGGAATTGCTACTGTTCCAGATTTGAGATCGTAGCTTCAGAGTTGTCTTGTGTATACACATAAGCCTTACAGGAACAGCAACTTAATTATTTGCATCACTACTTTCCAAGGTTCACGTAACAGCATCAATATCTCATTTATTTGCCACGGTGACTCATTAGACATGCCACGATATCTCTTTATTTGCCACGATAAATCCTATTGAGCTCCAGACTGCCTCGTAACCACTACAAATTCTTTATCTTCTTACTCCACGTTTCCTTTCTTGTTCAGGATCGATATCTTCTTATTGGCTAGACTTTTCAACTTCCATGTCTCGAATCTTCCCCTAATGGCTGCGTAAGAGTTTTGAACACACGTAGCTGCTTAGTCACCAAAGCATCTGACAACACCAAAATCAATTCATTATCTAAAGCTCTGGAAGATGCATCAACTATGAAATAGTAACGGCTGCCAATAAATTAAACATTCTTTTTTTTTAAGAATTCGGACCAAGAATTTGAAGCTGTAGTTTCAGGCAACTTTCGCAATTTCTTCCCTGACACGACTTTCCAAAAAAATCTAATATTCCATCGTTTGACGCTAAAAGGAATTGTGCGATTGACTATTTCCTTTCTCTCAATGCTTCACAAAAACATCAAGAACCAGCAATTAAATCCATCGACTCCTAGCACATTAAATGTCTATTCATAAAAATCTCGGCTGCCTTGTTCAGATTCATGACATGATGGTTTAAAACATTTCCTACGCTTATAGCATGAGATGCAACTCCTAAAGTCGGCTTTTGGAAGATAGTGGCTATTCAATATAAAGACTGGCATTAAACTTCAACAGCTTCTATAATTTTATAATCAGCAGCAGTCTTAATCATAGTTACGGGACTCGCCCAGACTCACCAGGACTCGGCGAGTCCCAAGCCGAGCACCCCTGGCCGAGTCCTGGGAACCCGAGCGCAGACGCTACCGCGTCCAGGCCGGACTCGCCGGATGCGCCGCGTCCAGGCGAGTCCCAATCCCTAGACGCGGCCGGTGGCAGCAAGGCAAAGACACAATAAAAAAAACATAAAATGCAAGTTAAAGTTTTTTTTTTTGGTCCTATATTATCTCCCCAACCCTAAAAGCAACCTCATTTCATTCATTTGGCAAAATAGGAGGAGAAGAGAGGGCAACTAGCAAGCTGTTGAAGACAAATCTAGGGTCATATATCATTTGGGAAGCTTCATACCAGCAAGGAGGTGCATTGAGAGCTCATTACCAGTGATTGGGAGGAGTTTGCATTGCATTCCAAGCCAAATCTAATAGGTAAGTTTGATTTTAATTGGTTTTTTTTGTGTTTTTTTAACAAATAATTCATTGTAATTTGTAAAATCATTGTTAATTTGAGTTTGCATTTTTTTTTTACAAACCCTACTTGCAACTTAAATAATTTTAGAAACCCAACTTGTTATTGCAGCCACATTCATTTGCAAATCAAACCATATTATTATTTTCACAATGTCTCAAACCCCAGGTAGAAAAGATCCTGCTTGGAAACATGCTGAAATCTTTCCCGGAATGAAAAAAGGAGAAGCAAAATGTAACTGTTGCAAAACAATATATCATGGAGGCATAAATAGATTAAAATACTATCTTGCACGCATACCCATCCATGATGCAGTGGGCTGCACTATAGCACCTCCTAAGGTTGTTCGTGAAGTGCAGGTGCAATTAGAAACTTTTGAAATGCAAAAAGAAATGAAAAAGAAATAGAGGCAAGAGTTGGCGAGTGTTGGAGTTGGACAGGGACTTGGTGTTGTTGGAGATGCTTCTTCCATGCCTCCATACCGTCCTAGTGCTAGTGCTTGTGCTAGTGCTTTTGCTTCTGCACCAACTATGCCTATGCGTACTCCTAGTGCTGGTGGCGTTGCTACTACTAGTGGTAGTGGCAGTATTAGCATTGGCCCTAGAGTTCGTAAATCTAGGGTGGACTCATATTTTGTACCACGCACTACTCCTAGTTCCCAACCATCGCTTGAGAGCATGCGTTGGAACAAGGACGCACATGATGCAGCTAAAAAGACAATTGCAGACTTTTGGTACTACTGCACCATTCCCTTCCATGTAGCCAAGTAATTCTTTTTCGTTTAATTGTTTTAAAATTTATATTTAAATTTTAGAATCTAGATGTATCCAATTATCGAATTCAAATTTAAAGTTAAAAACTTAAAACTTTTCATTTTACAATACTTATGTAACTTATTAATTTATTTATGACATGTTTTAGGTCACCTTTTTGGCAAAACATGGTTGATGCCATAACCATATGTGGGGCGGGGTTCAAAGCCCCTAGTGAAGATGAATTAAAGGGCACACTTTTGACTCAAAAGGTGGCAGATGTGAAAGCACAAGAGGAGCAGCACAAGCAGTGGAGGATGATTGGTTGCACCATCATGACTGATGGTTGGACCAATAGGAGAAATAGGACGCTGCTTAATTTCCTAGTTTCCTCCGGAGGTAATTGTACTTCCCTCAATGCATTGAAATTTTAATTTGATTTAGTGATTAATAATTTAATATGGCTGATTTATGTTTTTTAATTTATTGAATAATTGGTTTTGCTTATTTTTTCAGGTGACACTGTCTTCATGAAGTCCATTGATGCTTCTGCCCAATTCAAAAATGCCACATACCTGTGTGAGGCTATAGAGGAGGTGATAGCTGATGTGGGGGAAGAGAATGTAGTGCAAGTGATGACAAATAATGCAGCAAATTATGTTGCTGCTAGTAGATTATTGATGGAGAGGCACCCTACTATATTTTGGACTCCATGTGCCGCCCATTGCATTGACCTCGTGTTGGAGGATCTTGGCAAGCTCCCATGGATCAAAACATATGTGGATGCAGCAAAAAACATTTGCAAATTTGTATACAATCACACATGGGTGCTTAACCTTATGAGGCAATACACGGGGTTGAGGGAGTTGTCCCGTCCTGGCATCACTAGGTTTGCAACAAATTTTATCACCATGCAATCCTTGATTCGGTCAAAGGCAGCTTTAAGACGCATGTTTACTAGTGAGGAGTGGTCTTCCTCATTATTTTCTACAAGCACTGTAGGGATTGCTGTGGCTGATTGCATTTTTGATGAGCAAGGGTTTTGGACACCAGTGGACGAGATTGTGAAGGTAAAATTTAATTCTTTATTATGTTCTAATTTTTAATCATATCTTACTTTTATTTGTTTATTTTCGTTCACACTTATTTGTGAAACATGTTTGCACTTTGCAGTTTATTGAGCCCTTACTAGTTCTCCTACAAGTTGCAAATGGGGAGAAGCCCGCAATGGGCTACATATATGAGGGCATGGATAGGGCCAAAGAGGCCATTAGATCAGTCTATGGTGGAGTTGAGGAGAAGTATCGTCCCATTTGGGATATCATTGATAGGAGATGGCAAAACCAACTTCATAGGCCCATCCATGCAGCCGCATGTTTCCTAAATCTAGCCTTCCAATTCCGCCGTAATTTCCGTGCAGATAGAGAAATTCTTAGTGGGCTCTACTCGACGATAGAGCGGATGTTGCCCACTGTTACTACACAGATAGTGCACGAGATAGATGCCTTCACTAAGGCACGAGGAGACTTCTTTGCACGTCAAATGTGCAAAGATAGTAGGACAACATTACTGCCAGGTAAAAATATATTTAAGGGCATAATTTTCATCTTTTTATATTATAATTTATTATTAAATGTTGAACTTGAAATGAGATTGATTTTGTTTCTTTTTCTCATCTCAGATAGATGGTGGGAGATGTTTGGTTCTGATACACCGAACCTGCAATCCATTGCCATTCGTATATTGAGCCAGCCATGCAGTTCATCTGGTTGTGAGCGCAATTGGAGTATGTTTGAGCACATACACTCCAAGAAGTGCAATAGATTGACAGTGGAGAGGATGAATGACTTGGTATATGTTCATTACAACCTTCAGCTCAGATATAGGAAGCTTTTTGACCACGACAACACCCCGATCAGTCTAGAGGAGGTTGATCCACAGTCTGAATGGATCACTGAGGCTACAGATGCAGTCTTAGTGACGAGGACCTTGATTGGGTGGACCAGGCAGAGAGAGAGGCTGAGGTTGTAGCCATGGCTGAGGAGGAGGCTAGAGCACAAGGAGACATTGTTGTTGGTGAGAGTGGCATGGAGAGTCAGACACAGGCAGAGACTATGGCTGCAGCTGCAACATCATCCAGGACCCTTAGACGCCCTCGTAGGAAGGATGTTGGCTCCACTATGCCATAGAGTCATAGACTTATAGCTATTGTTTTACTTTTGATATTTCATATTTGTATGGAACATTTGATGTCATGGATTTCATATTCCATGAGTTTTGTATACATTTGACTAATTTTATATATCTAAGTATGCTATTTCCTTCAGCAGCGCAACTTCAATTTGTGTACTTTAAGTTTATACTTATGTGATCATTGTATACTTGTGCATGTGATCAAATTTTCTTTTATTTGTGTTGTATTCAATAAAGGGTGCCTGAAACAAGTTTTAAACCCTTAAAAATCTCTAAATTTCTAGGGTTTTTTCAACTTTTTTTCATTTTCCCGAGTCTGCGCCGAGTCTAAGTCCCGAGTCGCCGAGTCCCCGAGTCGTGTCACCCTCGCTGAGTTCGAGCAGAGTCCAAGTCTCGTAACTATGGTCTTAATTTAAGATATGAACCATTCATCCTCAAAATCTTCTAAATATATATATATTGGTTGCTGGAAGAGGTAGTGGCTGTTTCTTTAAACCAGACAACTTTCAGTCTGACTCGGATATTAAATAATAAGGCTTGTATCAATTAAATGAGTTTTAAACTCCAATATCACCCCAAAATTTGGTCATGTCATAGATTGGAACTACATATACTCGGGTTTCCTATTTTCTAAAGGGAGACGTCTATAATGAAACCTGACATGCTCAAGAATCATTCCAACTATAGCACAAACTTTTGATAGAAATAACAATCACAATTGTTTATTCTGGAAAGTTGTACCCCAAAATTTGGTCATGTCATAGATTGGAACTACATATACTCGGGTTTCCTGTTCTCTAAAGGGAGACGTCTATAATGAAACCTGACATGCTCAAGAATCATTCCAACTATAGCACAAACTTATGATAGAAATAACAATCACAATTGTTTATTCTAGAAAGTTGAGTAATTATATATATAATCGAAGCAGCTGACCAAATTCAAAACACCAGTATTAAATGGTTCTCAAAATCAAACTCAATATATGAATATCAACATTAACCCATCAGGAAATCACCTTTAAACCGATTACATATATAACATCGAGTGATCCAACTTACAACATTAGATTCTTGCGTGAAACCTGAATGGCTCCACCCGCATTAGATTTGGGTTTTTGTCGAAATCGCTGAACTAGAGGGTTTTCGTCCTCAAGTTATGAAAAAGAGCCAAGCTCTCCCAACCAAAATCAACCATCCCCTGCAAATGAGCTCACCAAAATATTTATTCTTTTCCTTCAAGTAACTGCCTCTATCTTCTTGAATTCTCCTTTATTCCCATTTTCACTTTTAATTTATTTCTTTTGAGAATTCACTTTTAAAAAGCAACTTAATTAATTTATTTTACCCTTTCAACTTAAGTTACTTTTAGCTCTATTAATTTAAGTTGTCATTTTATAATTCTTTTTTTGACAACTTAAATTAATTTCTTAACTTTATGCTTACACATAAAATTGGGGACATTACACCTCCGGATCTTGCAAATTAGAAGGCACCAACCTTCGAAATACAAAATGATGATAATGTTGTTTGATCTGCCCTAGATTCCTTCAAGGACTGCAACAAAAATCTGCCCACTTCTTCACACAAATCTGCCTTGAATCTCTGCTCACAAACTTCCACTCAGATCTGCAATATGATCTTCAAAATATGCTCACAAATCTGCAACATCTTCACATGAATTCACACTATGATCTTCAATGATGTTCCCTCATGAGTTTGCTCCAATAAGATCAAATGAGCCTCATAAATCTGCTCAAATATTTGATAAATAATTTCTGCAATAACTCTTTATTTTTGCTTTTCATACACCAGTAAATCTGCTCTAAATCATAATAATATTGCAATTGAATTGATGGTTGAAATATCCTCCAAAACTCCCTTATTTATACTCCTTCAAATGTCTCTTCACCCAAGGGTTGCACCTCCTCAAACAGGTCAGCCAAGCAGCAATAAATTTTATTTATTTTAATTTTTCATTTGCCCAAAGTTGGGCGTACCCTTCTAGGGGGGGTCATCCCTCTTTGGGAGCCCCAAAAAAATGCTAAAAATTTAATTTTAATTTAATGTTCCAATATGGGGCAGCAATAATGAGGGGGTCGTCCCATTTTTTGATTTTATTTTGCAATAAAAAATCCTCCAAAGGATGCATTACATGGGTCGGCCCAAGTAGAGGATACACTATTATGTTTGCAAAAATCATCCAATCCATCAATAAGCCCATTGACATCAATGACAACATTTTTTCAACAAGGAAATTATCTCACCCCTATGAGTTGAATTAAAATGAAAATCATAAGAAAGACCAAGAACAACTAGTTCTTCAAATCTTTCTACAAAGTTGAAATATAGGAATTGAAAAGGAAGTTTGAGCCAAGAAACATTATCACAAATATCAAAAGCAAGGAAAAGTTATAACATTAACAATGACAAATTCAAAGCATTAAATTTCACCTGCGGATGAGTTTCTGCAGTGGGTTGCCCAGCATCAAACATATGTTGAGTTGCATTTGAGCTGTAACTAAGAGTGTCATGTGGAACAGACCCTAAACTCTGAAAGTGTTCTCCAGCCTAGCAGTTCACAATTCAATCCCAGTAAGCATCACTAAGTGAAATAAATTATAGACATCAATATCAACCTTTTGCAGTCAAATGATACTTTTATCGCTACTTGTTTTCTGGAAGGTATGGCAAATCTAGGAGTAACCAGATGAAGTTGTATAAGCAGCACCATAATCACTAGAAGCATTATTAATGTAAAGCATCAATGTGGAAAGGCCAATTCAATAGGTATCATTCTTTGATAAAGTTTCAGAAGGTATTCAGAACTTACCACTAAAGATATAGAGAGGAACCAGACAAAAATAGAAAATAGGAAATATGCTGGACTAAAATCAACTACCCTTATCTTCCTTTCAACTCTGATTGAGTTTCAAACGAATATTAAGATGTCTTCCATCTACTCAACAACTTATAAAGATGGAAACTCATTACTGTCAAAAGCTCAAAAAATGGGAAAAGAATCAAAAGCAAGTACAAATAAAGGTAGCCCAGAAATGCTATATTTATACTTGTAAAATGAAAGAATTTCTGGGAAGAATTGCCAAAAATGGGACCACTGCTAAAATGGCATACAATCAAAAGATAAACTAAATATGATACAATCTGATTTTCAAAATAATATATTATAAACTTGGAAGGAAGAATATATGGTAAAATCTGGGTTTGAAAAAGAGATAACTAAAAATGCCAATATGCATTTGGTTATTCAAAAGTACAATGGAATTGCAATTTTCATTAAGTCAACTAAAAGGACTTCTAAATTCATTCTTAAGTTTTTGCAAAAATTCTTGAGAGTTGAGACAATGAATTTTAAGAAACAAAGCTAACTTTTTCCAAAAACAACGTGATTTGTCCAAAAACATGTAAATTTAGTTTTTCAAGTCACCATTGGCATTCATTAAAGTTGATTAGCCTAAAACTTGAGGTTTCTTGTTAATCAAATACTTTTTTACATTACTATATTCGTCACCCTGCCAATCACAATTACTAGGTATCAGTTTCTAGTATGTCAAGGACACTCTAACCAATGACACAAGCAATAAGTTTACTTATTGAATTAAATTTAAACCTTGAGTGATCCCATACAGCCTGAGTGGGTCTAATGATGAAGGCATGTGTCCTCCACAAAGTAGACACAAGTTAGAATCTAGGGGGAATAACATTGTAAATCTTGTTGAACAATAAATAAGGCAACTGGAAAAAGATGCCTTTGTGGGCTTCCTCAAAGGAGGTCTCGTACACCAAACTGGTGTCTTGCATTTTCACAAAGGAGGTCTCATATACCAAATTGGTGCCTTACTTGAGGTTTCTAAGACATACCTTTATGTTTACCCTTTTTTACAAAATATAATTTCAATTGTAATAAATACCTTTATCAATTTGAACTTTGCACTTGAAACAAACTCCCACATAAAGGATAAAGCATTAACAATCCCAAATTAAATTTTCTATCTATGATATGAAACATGAAAAAACTGGCAGTGCAACATAGAAGAAGGAACCTCCAAAAGGATTTCTTACAAAGGCATAAATCCATGTAACAAAGTTCAAACAAGGGACAATAACTGAAAGGGTCTTGCTCAGCACTTCTCCAGCAGACATACAAGCAGCCCTATAACTCACTGATAACTACACCAAAAATCACAAAATTAAGCTAAAATAATTAAAAACAAGAAACTAGGTCACTTACATGACCAAAGATGGATTGAACATGCACCTGTGAATCTTAGATGGAAGAATGAGTGACACAAAAATTGGACAGCTAAGCAATCCAAGTCAACCCAAATTGACAATTTTTTTAAACTCGGGCAAATTTTTGGAGGCAAAAAAATCGCCAATGAATTGTGTTGGCGTTTAAATTCGCACCTCTGGAATGCGTATTTGAAACGGACAGCTATGCACAGATAAAATGCTCTTCAAATTAGGAGGGGAAGCTCCCTCTTGCTGATGGTGTTTGAAAGAAAGTAAACTAAGAAATAAGTTGCCTATCTTTTTGATCAGCTTAGAGCACAAGGTTTATTAAACACAAACGCCGCAGCTGAGATTTTCCGCTTTAAGAACTTTCAACTACGACTAACTTAAACTAAAGACGTTTCTAACTTCTCGAGTAATACACAGAGCAAGAGAAACTAGAAATGAACAAGGTTGATTTCTGACAAAATACTTCAATAAACTCTTTCCCAACAAACATCTACACACTTCAATGTAAGCTGAAATTAAGATCATAAAAGTAGAACACAAATAACAGAAATCTGAGATGTTATATCAAGGCAAAGGAGGCTCATGATTTTATTACTCAAACTTCTAGAACAAAACTTACTTCTAACATGCCTGGAACAAGAAATTGCAGCTAAAGAGGCTTGCAATCTTGTTCTTTACACAATACGAACAGCAATTACAATAACTTCTTGTTGGCTAAAAGAGACTCAACAATTGGCTATCATAAAACAATTGAACAACACTTGAGTAACAAATAGAAGGCACCATAGGCTCAGCATTTTGTTATCACTAGCATGGTTAAAGAAAACTAATGAGCAAAGGCTCTTATTTATAGGCAAGCAGAGGAGTAGGGAACCCTAAAATCTCCTTGCTTTCACAATCTAGGGCTTGCTCAGCAAGCAAGCTTTATTACTAAATCTAGAAAGAAGATAACATCTAACACCTAAGAAAGCGAAAAAGCGGGAAACGCCAACTATTACATTTTATCTTCTTTCTCTTCTCAAAGAATGGATAAGAATTATTCCAAGAATAGAAAGAAAGCGGGAAGAAAGCTTCTAGAAGAAAGTGTTTTAAAGCTCGATCCACATCCGCTAGAAAATTAGAAATTAGTGTCCCATCCGGTGCATCTATGCCTCAATAGCAAAACACCATTTTTCTAGAATATCTTTAGCATCTGCAGCAAACCTAGGAAATCTTCGACCTCATTGGCCACTTTCTCAAACTTTGCTGACATCATGGACGTGTGACTTGGCAGAGTCTTATGTTTTTCTTTCATTCAGTTCAGTACAATCTTCTTCTTGTATTTTTCTTATGCATCTCCCATATCCTCTAACATTTTCCCTTTGAGATAGTGACACTTTCAGGCCATGGGGGAAATGGAAAAACACTTCTCGATCATATCAGGCTTCAGACTGCAAATCAATCTGCCATCAATTGACTGGATCTCCCTTGTAGCCGGGTTGTGATGCTTGATGCAAGTGATTACGAACTCAAGACTCTGAACTGATATAGGAATAAACACTGCTGCGAGGAGTCCAGAGTGTCCCAGGTTCCTGATTGAGGTGTTGCCTGCGCTCTCCAAAGCGTGTAAATCGAACACCGGCTTAATGTGATGCAAATCCGTCTCAGCTGTTTTGATGAAATCATGATAGAGAGCTGATTCAGTCTTGAAAACATTGGGAGTGTACTCCCTTTCGGAAACCTTGAAGAATTACTGTAAACTCGCCTATGTTCAGACAAGTTTTGAGCAACTTACTATTTTTAGAATGCTGATTTTTCTTCGCCTAACGGACAAATTTTTTGAAAAATTTTCTGCGATATGGGTTTTGCTCAGAATTTCGTTGCAAGACAACCCAAATCGTCCATTTTTGAAAATTTTGAATTTTGCCTGAAAAAAGCAGCAAACCCTAATTTCTTCAATTTTCACGAAAAAAACTAGCACCTGGGTTTTGTTCAGAATATGATTAGAAATGAACCCAGTTGATTAGATTTGCAAAACCCTGATGGCTGATCGAAAAAGCAGCCAACCCTAGGATTTGAAACTTTCTTGAAAAAAAGTTGTGATATGGGTTTTCTTCAGAAGACTAATTTGAGAGGACCCAGATGATTGAAAACTGAATGTACTGAGGATTTCACTGAGATGCAAATAAAAAGCAGCTGCTGCAACTTGATGAAGTTCTTGAAAATTTCTTCAGAAGAATGAAGTGAAAAGACCCAGATGGCTGCAAATTTGAAAACCTTGGCCTTCTCCTTGAAAAATTTAATCTTTTGGATGAAAAAGCATGAAAAAGCAAGGGTTTATGTTGCTGGTCTGAAAAATTTGATGAATAACCAGCAAACTGAGCTCTTGAATCTTGAAAAATTTCTTCAAACTTGCTGCTCCAACTTTCTCCTTTGAATGCTACCTGCAAAAATAATGAAAATTACATGAAAGAAAGGTGTTAAATAGACATAGGGTTTTGAAATAGGTTTGCTTTCTTTTGCTTTTATTTTCAAAACCCTAAAAATCTCAGCTCATTGAACTTGGACGCCTTCTTCCTCTTTGCAATTTTGAAACTTTGAAAACTTTGCAAATTTCTCTAAGGCATGAGAAGTTACTCTTCTGACTAGGTGCCCACTTCAAGCAAAGGTTAGTCATTTTTTATATTTTCAACTTTTCACCATTTTGACCCCCTACTTCGCTTCTTCGATTCTACAAACTAACTGATGAGCTGGTAGAAATAATGATTCATCAAGAAAGAAATAGGAATGCAGTTTGCCCCAATCAGCTATTGGTGTGGAAGACGGATGATGCACATCAGATTTAAAGGACTCTTTGGCATGCAATGGTCTAAAAAGAGTAAAATGAATCTGTTGAAATTAATAAAGTTTGGCTTTATAACTCGCATCTCTCTGCATCAAGATAATTTTGAAGATTATGCTGATCTTGTTGGTGGCAAGTTTAACCAAGATATGGAACAATTCTTTGAACTCATACATCCTGGTTTCACCTTTAGAATCTGTGATGGTTTAACAGATTATCTGCAAACTTATCCTCAAAACGGTTATTGGTTTCCCAGGATCGAATACTATCCTTTAGAGCAAGATTGGAAAGCTGAAGTCAAAATCCAAAACCAAGAAGTCACTCTTAGACCAGCTTTGCTTGCAGCCAGGATAGAAAAAGATATTGCATATTCAAACGACTACATGGTGCAAATAGACTATGCCTTCAACGCCACTGAGGAAGACTGGAGAATCGCAAGTTCAGAACTACCAGATGATCTTTTGGATCCGATTCCCTTTGGGAGCTAGCATATGGGCTTGTCTATGCCGTGATGTCACCCACGTTAAGCAGTGACAGATAGGATGCTACCTATCCACAAAAAAGCAGAACCCATAGTGACTTTTGGGTGTAAAGTCATCGTGTACGTGACACGAGTCCTAATCACGGTTGTTGAAGATTCCTTGCTCACGCCACTTTGTAATGGCTACAGGAATTCTTGTCGGTTGGTTCTTATCCCCGTTCACGCACTTACCCTTTAGGCGGTGCTACGGATAAGATGCTTTTGTTGGCACTCTTCTATTGGCGGATTTCAAAATTTTATGAAGAGAAGGTTAAAGTTCCGCTCCGATGGAATCAGTCTTTTGCTATAAAAGGACCTCGGAGACGCCTATCTCAACACACCGAGTTTGAGATTTGAAAGAGTCTTAGAAGAGTCTTAGGTTATCAGACTTATGCTCTCTCCTGCGCCTAGTGCGATCTGGATGATCAGAATCTGATTATATTGTAATGAGTTTTCATAGTGGAACAAGTTTTGAATGCAAAATTGCTTTATTCTTATTCTTCTTTCTTTGTGTCATCTGTGTGATTGGATTTGGCATTTATCATTTCTGCTTCCAGAACTCCTGTTAATTGGTTTCATAATCCTGGTTACATTTTAAATATAGATAAATTGGTCAATCCATATGAAGCTCTTTGCACTTGGACAGACACATTAGAAAATCTCTTTGAAAGAGGAGGTACCTGGACTGAACCAAGTAAAGTTTTATATGCAGTCAGGTTATTGACAGGAAAGCTACGCAACTGGTGGAACAACCTGCCAGACTTAGGTCCAATACCTAAAGCTATTCCAACACAACCTACAGATCCAGTTTTGGTTGATCTAAAAAATTTAGGAAAAGATGATATCTTTCAAGCAGGATTTGATGAATTCAAATGGCTGTTGACAGAATTATTTTGTGATGATATATCTAATCAAGCTGTTGAGGCAAATAAGATCTTACAGTCAATGAAGCTGAAAAATTTAGCCAAATTTGATGCTTACAACTGTATGTTTGAATCATACATGGTAGCTGCTAATAAGATGCATGATCTTACTACAAAGCAGTATTATTTAAATTCATTGCCTTGTGGTTTAGGTGCATGGGCACAAGATTATATCATCAGAAAAGAAAATCAGCATCTTGATGATGTCAGTTTTCCCACACTAAGAAGATTGATCAGATACAAGCTAGAAAAACAATGTCTCTTAGGAGCATTACAACTCAACAAGGATGAGTATAATTACACTTGTAATCTGAAAGAATTTTGTAATCTTCCTCCAATCAACCAGCTAAAGGATTTCCAACAACTAAAAGAATTCAAAAAGAAAAAAGGTTGTGGTCAAAATTGTAGATGCCGAAAATGTTCGCATAAAAAGCACACCTACCATGATGGAGAATACACATTCCAGAGAAGTAAGCATGGTAGACATAAAAAGAAAAGGCATTATAAGGCAGTTCCTTATCAGAAAAGGAAATCACATAACCCTCCTTGGTTATTAAAGAGAAATAACAATTCAAATAATAGGGTCAAATGTTTCATTTGTAATGGACCCCATTATGCAACTAATTGTCCCAAGAAATTAAATCCTGGTACAAAGATTTATGCTAATTTTGAAAGAGAACATCCAGGATGGGATGTTGTACAATACACTGATCAGCTAACTGATTTATATGAGCTTGTAGAAATAGTTCCAGAGTCTAATTTTATGATGAGATCTAGACGAAAAGAAAGATATTCTTCAAAGGGCAGTAGTTCAGAACCAGAGACAGAATCAGAAGATGAAGATTTCCTGGTCACATTATTGAAACATACTGTTGAAGATCTCAAGACAAAAATTCAGATTGAAAAGTCTAAGGACCCATACAAATTAGCTGGAACTAGAGATGAAAGAAGACGAGCAGTCCATCAGCATCTTGCTAAAATGAAAAGTTTAGAGCAAGAAAAACTTGATGCTGAAAAGCAACTCAAGTTGCATCAAAAGTCTCCTGCTCAGAAAGGAAAACAAATTGACCATGGATATAAAATTCCTCCATGGCAAAGAAAGGAAACTTCTTCCTCCAGACCTCATAAACACTCTTCTGCAGATACAGATCTTATTGCTATTTTCAAAAAGTTTGATCTTCTCCTAGATGATGTCAGTGATGTAAAAAGACTTCTCAAAAGTCAACAAAAGGAGATCAGAAATCTTTCTGCAGAGGTAGGAGAAATTAAAGAAATTCTTTTTCAAGCAGACCAACAATCAGATACTCAGTATGAAGCAGTAAACAGCCAAGACAGTAATCCCCTTATTCCCCTAGATAAAAGAGAAAAACATTGCTCTTTATTACTTGCAAATAATGGAAATTATATCAGAATAAATTTATGTTTTCAAGGATATAAGAAAATTCCATTAGATGCTTTTGTGGATACAGGATCGTCAAGATCATTGGCTAAGACAAATGCGATTCCAGCCTCATTCTGGAAAGAGAAAGCAGATCTTCCACAAAGCTATGCAATAAATGGACAGAGGATCCATATGGGCAGGTATGCGCAAGATGTGCATATTGAAATTATGGGAAAGATATTCATTACAGATTTTATTGAGTATAATGAATTAGAGGATGATGTTTTATTGGGATTTTTATTCTTTACTAAATATGAGCCTCTCCAGTTTTGGAAACATAAAATCTCTTTACAACATGAAGATGGTCAAATTGAGATTCCTACACTTAAAATAGTCAATCATAGATTTGATCAGATTAAAAAGAGAAAGAGGCAAGAATCCAGTAAAGAAAGTAAAGAGGCAGCAAATCCTTTTGAAGAAATTACTAAATTATTTGAAGAAAATTGTTGTAGCCATAATCCTCTACAATTCTGGTCACAAGATCATGAAGAATGTGAGATCCAAATAAAGCCAGAATGTAAATCTATAATCCCATATGAACCAGCCTATTCCCTTAGTCCATCAGAAACAAGAGAAATAGATGAGCAGTTGCAAGAACTCCTCCAAGGAAATTTTATCAGAGAAAGTAAGAGCTCATTTTCTTGCCCTGCATTTTTAGTGAATAAGAGAGCAGAACAGATTAGGGGAAAAAAGAGATTGTGCATAAATTACAGGCCATTAAATGAGATAATTCTTCCATTTAATTATCCATTCCCGTTCAGTTCAGAGTTAATCCGTAGAGCTGCAAATAAAAAGGTATTTTCAAAGTTTGATTGCAAATCAGGCTTTTGGCAGGTAAAGGTAAAAGAATCTGACAGATATAAAACAGCATTCTCAGTCCCTCAAGGATTATATGAATGGAATGTCATGCCGTTTGGTCTCAGTACTGCACCAGCTTATTTCCAGCGCAGAATGGACCAGGCATTAAGACATTTAAAAGATTTTTGTGCTGTTTATATTGATGATATACTTATATTTTCAGATTCTGTTTCTGACCACTTGCAGCATTTAGATGCATTATACCGATCCACCAAGAAACATGGAATTTGCTTAACAGCTAAAAAGATGGTAATTGGTACCTCAGAAATAGATTTTCTAGGATTGCATCTACAGGAAGGCAAAATAATGCTACAACCACATATTCTTGTCAAAATACAGAAATTTCCAGACATTTTGATAGACAAGAAACAAATTCAAAGGTTTTTGGGTTGTCTCAATTATTTAGCCCCTTTTTAAAAAGGATTAGCTGAAGACAGAAGACTCATCCAACATCACCTCAAGGATGATACTGAACAATGGTCTGAAGAAGCCACAGAAGCAGTTCAGCGGATAAAAATAAAATGTGAAAAATTACCAGCACTTCAAAATCCAGCTGAAAATTTTCCATTATATTTATATACTGATGCTTCTGATAAAACTTGGTCAGCCGTTTTGATTCAGGAAGAAGGACCTAAGAAACAACATATATGTGGATACAGGTCAGGTACATTCACTGATACTCAAACAAGATATCACATATATGAAAAAGAAATTTTGGCAGTGAGAATGGGATAAAGAAATTCAAGATTTTCTTGAAACCAGTGCACTTCACAGTCCGCACAGACAGCCAAGCAATGAGAAACCTCCTAAATAAAAGGCCCGATGAAGATATTGCTCAAGGTAGAGTTGCCAGATGGTATTTTGAGTTCCAAGGATATGATTTCAAGATCGAATGGATTAAAGGAGAACTCAACCCTCTTGCAGATTCTCTTACCAGAGAAATGGCATGCTCAATTTATACTAACCTTGATTTTCAGGGATGTGAATACTATAGAGCAGATGGAGCAGCCATGTATATTGCAGATTTTGGCCAAGGGAATATACAAATTCTCCCCTCTCTTCCAAAAGATATTATAATTCTTTTGTTAGAAACTTATTTTTTGAACAGGTGGCTAACATATTTAAGAAGACATATAGAATATCAATTTCACCATGTCATTTTAGATCCTGAAGAAGAAGATGATTTCAAGAAAGAAATAGGAATGCAGTTTGCCCCAATCAGCTATTGGTGTGGAAGACGGATGATGCACATCAGATTTAAAGGACTCTTTGGCATGCAATGGTCTAAAAAGAGTAAAATGAATCTGTTGAAATTAATAAAGTTTGGCTTTATAACTCGCATCTCTCTGCATCAAGATAATTTTGAAGATTATGCTGATCTTGTTGGTGGCAAGTTTAACCAAGATATGGAACAATTCTTTGAACTCATACATCCTGGTTTCACCTTTAGAATCTGTGATGGTTTAACAGATTATCTGCAAACTTATCCTCAAAACGGTTATTGGTTTCCCAGGATCGAATACTATCCTTTAGAGCAAGATTGGAAAGCTGAAGTCAAAATCCAAAACCAAGAAGTCACTCTTAGACCAGCTTTGCTTGCAGCCAGGATAGAAAAAGATATTGCATATTCAAACGACTACATGGTGCAAATAGACTATGCCTTCAACGCCACTGAGGAAGACTGGAGAATCGCAAGTTCAGAACTACCAGATGATCTTTTGGATCCGATTCCCTTTGGGAGCTAGCATAT
>VDFB02213888.1:0-27518 GCA_007258455.2 Sequoia sempervirens
CATCCTTTTTTAAAAATGAGTTTCCATTAAAGAGGGATTACGAGAAACAAACTTGCTATAAAATCTTTGATTCTTGGTGGCATATTAATACCACAAATTTCTTGCATAATTTGGTTAGCATGTGCATTTTATATATCAAAATATATCATAATAATAACGAAATTGTACATGAGTCTTACAACAACAAGAGATTCATTGCTTATTAATTCTAACATACCAAGGTTTACACTTTTTGAATGATCTTTGACTTATGTTAATATTCAATGGTAAGATTGAAGCATCTAAAAAAATTATATAATTTAGTTTGAGTCATATCTAAGAGATGCTTTGGACGAGGTTCACAAATTTTGGAACCCACCCTTAATTTTAAGACATCTCTAATGTTAGGTGATACTTTTGTATTATCATGCCAAAATTTATCGATTAAATATTTAATTTCATTAGTTAATTTCATGTATGATCTTGGGAATCTACCACTAAAACTCCAACATTGATTAATATGATCTTTTTCAATACTTTCTCTTCTTTTAGCGACTCTTATCAAAGTTCTGAGTTTAAGTTTATGCATTTACTAATCTTACTTAACATTCTTTTATTTGGAGCTACTTTATCAACTAGAGCAGTTGTTATTGCACGACGAGCCACATTCTTATCTTTTGATCAAATTTTCTTACCAATAACATCAATAGAATTAGCAACACTAGATATGACTGACTTGTTCTCTTTTGAATCATCTTTCTTTTTTGGGTTTTACAAAAACACCTAATTTTTCATCACTTTTCTCATTTTAAACATTATATCAATTGCACCATGAGTTGACATTGGAATCCTAAATTCTTTTTTATAAACATTTTATATGTTTTATTTCCATAATTTCTAATTTGTCTTGAAAAACTTTACCACAAAGGTTATCTAACACATCTCTTTCAATTGTTAAAAAACATTTTCAGGTTCATCCATACAAGGGGTTTCATTTTCATTCACACAAAGGGGTTTCATTTTCATTTTCAAATGTAAAAGGAATTTCATTTACATTTTCATTAGTATGAGGGATTTTATTCTCATTTACATTCTCATAAGATATAATTTCATCTTTTTCTTATTTTTGTATTATTTCAACCCTAGTATTATTGATCTTATCAATGGTGTATCCAACTTCATCTAAACAAGCAATATCAATATTATGAAAACTTGGGTTTGAACACATACCTGGATAGATTGTTTGAATAGGTGCATTTTCCATATCATTGGGAGGTGGATTTGAAGAAACACCTGAAGTTGTTTGCATATCATTCAAAGTTGAAGTTGAAGGCACAGCTGGGTTTGTCTCCGTAATTGCATTTTCTTCTATATTCACCATCTCCACATTTGCATCATCTACATTCATTTCATCATTCATGGCTTCCTCTTCAACATTCTTGGAACTAGATGCTTCCAAATCTTTCATTTGATGAATCCTTTCTCTCCTTTCCCTTTGTCTTTTTGCCTCCTTATCTTTATTTGCTTGAATTTTTTCGGGTGTCATTACCTTTCTACATCTTTTTCTTTGTCTTTTCTTATCACCCATGGTTACCAAACCCTCTTTGATGACAAAAACAATAATTCAAGAAACCTATTTTAAAATTTCCACCTCCTTCAAATATTCAAATAAAACTATGTACTATGAAGATTATTTTTTCTATAAACTCTGAAGTACAAAATCATCATGAGTACATCCAAAAATTCACTTTTTCCAAATCTTCTTGTAAAAAGTTCTTGCACTTGATTCCACTTCAGAAAATTTAACTTGCACTTTTTCTCTTCCAACAATTTGAATAGAATATGCCCTGACAAGACAAATTTGCAATAAAAAACGCAGAAAATGACACTTTCGGACTGTACTCTTAAAAAGAATGTTGCAGGAAAATTGTGTTTTACCAGTATTTTTCAAATTAGGAAAAATGGCTATTATAGAAACGCGTACATGTTATGAAACGCGTACGCATTATGTTTAAAAAATGTGTACGCGTTTCATAACGTGTACGCGTTACGGTCTCCCAACGGCCAAAACGTAACACGTATGCAATATGAAACGCGTACGCGTTTCATTTAAATAATGCGTACGTGTTTCTATAACGCATACGCATTATTTAAAAGTTGATCTCCCATACCAAATCTAGCACTGGTTTTACGCTTGGGAAAGGCTTGGCAATCCGAGCCTTAGCTTTTGACCTGCAACTAAAAAACTAAGGTAGATTGAAGAAGAATGTCCAACTTTGACAATATAGATGATGGACTTTTTTTCTGAATGAGTCTATAAAATTAAAACCCATTAGAGAACACAATGTCTAATTTCTAAATATATAATTTTTGTTAAAATTGGATTACGTTTGCTATTTTTTAATTAATTTTTAAGCAAACTATGCCTTAAACTTGAAATATCAGGTTTTTTTGGTTTTTTAATAACTTTGTATTGATTGAGTTTCTTGTAAAAAAAATTATATGGGACCAAACTTCAGACAATTCTCTACACAATGAAAAAAAAAAGAGTCAAAAAATGTTTTGTTTAGGTCCAATTATGTTGTCCGTACATGTTGATTTGAAAAAACATCAATTAAGGCCAATACAAAATTAATTAAAAAAAAATATTTAACCAAAAATTACAAAAAAAAAATCCATCCCAAACTTCATGTTGTTAGCTCTCTTTTCCTAAAAGGAATTAGAAAAATAATTTTATTTGGGTCAAAAAGTGTTGTCCGTACACCTGCTTGGTATGGTAAAAAAATAGGGACTTTTAAAAAGTGGTTTTTATAGATCCTTATAAAAATTTAATTTCTATAAACTGGGTATTTTAATAATTTACATATTTGGAAACTAGATTCAAAATTCTAAATTTCATATTACTGACTTTTTTTAAGATTCATTGTAGAAGTGCCTCAAATTTTCAGTCCAAGTGTGACAAATTCTGAAAAACAGTAAAAATATTTCCACTTTTTGAGTTTTTTGTGTACCCAACTTCTTGCATCAGCCCACTAGATTTTATGCTATTTTTCCAAGAAGGAGCACATAAATCAAATGATCAAAAGGGCCAACCAAAATATCAATCTAAGGTAAAACTTTCCAATTTCATTGTATTTTGTTTAGATTTAACTAGGCCAATCTTGAGTGGTTGTTTTGTGTTCTTGATCTCTTGCATTAGTTAGTTTTTGTATTTAGGTAGGTCAAAAACACTTGCACACATTTCCAGAATGCTCGGTGGAACCCACGTCACAGGTCTGCGCTTTGAAGTTTGTTGTTGTTTGAATTTTGAAGGTTCGTATTTTTACACGTAGGGGTGAATCCGCCCCAATGGGCGAACCCTCCAGTTACAAAGGTGAATCTGCAGTCAGCAAAGGCAAACTTGAATTCATCTTTTTGTGAAAAGAGGCAAACCCGATTTAAAAGGCGAAGTTGCTTGAAGCAAAGGCAGATATGTGGAGGTCTCCAGAGATAGGCGACAGTGATCAAGTTACAAAGGCAACTGCGCATTTGCCCATTCCTCTCAATAGGTGATTGCGACTTCATCCATCCACCTAAACAGGCGTCGACGCATTCACTCATCTCCCTATACATGCGATCTTGACCACCATATACAGGCGAATTTTCCTTACACAAAGGCGAATTTGAGGTACTCCCAAACTTTTTAATTTTGCAATTTCAGCTTCAATTTGGTTTCGATTTTGAGTACTGATCTACTAACTTTTCTATTTGTGAACTCGTGTGTCATTTTACTAACCGTTTGTGCAACAATTTTCCTTTGTTTGTTCAAGACCGGTGGCATTAAACTACTGACGTATTTTTTGCAGGACGATCGGTCAAAGAGCCTTAGTGTAGATCTGTCTTTGTGTCTATTTCTCATACTAATCTAAGCACATGTAGAATTAGTTAAAGGGTCAATTTACTTTGTTTGTTATGTTTGGGAGAAATTTGTTGACGTATCCACTCCCCTTACACCTTCCGGTGATCCTAGGTGATGAGAAATCACAGTTTTCTCTAGTCCAATCCAGTCTACCTAGGAGGTGCTAGTGCATCTAAGCTCTCCTCTTGCGCTACGTGCGAGCCTGGGGACCAACTGAAGCATCTAGTAACTTCTTCCTTTAGTGGGACCTTCCTAGGATTTCATCACCAGGGGGACGATTCCAACCACATGTTACCGGTGGGGTATATAAAGGGGGGAGAGCTAAAGATGTACCCCAATCTAGTCATGTTGTGTTTAGCGAAGCGTTGAAGCTAGGGTGGTACCTAGATAAGGCGTGTAGGGTTGGTCCGAGTTTCTAGTACCTTGTTGGGGCTCTTGATTCACGCTTGTGATGGGTTGGTGTTCACGATTGTGCCTCACATACCTAGCGTCTATCGAGGACACACGAGATAGCCTTGTATAGCCTAGATAGAGACCCATGTTTTAGCTGCGGCTTGGTGTAGTGTAGGGGATGTACATCGTACCCCAAAGTTACTCATCACGTACTCCCTTGGGTTGAGATAGAAATCCTCATGGTGGACTACGATAGTCCTCGAGACAGAGTGAGAAGGTGAGCCCATGGCGTATGTTGATGATCTTATGCCACTAGATAGCTAGCTATTTGCCCTCGTGAGAAAGGGCGATCCAGAAAACCACCCTGATATCATAGAGTATTAACCTTGGGTTATTCACTCAAGGTTGTGGGCCTACATCAAATTTCTAAACCTTCAATACTAATCTTAGGATTGTGTTGCCCGATGTGTCTTCATTATCGATACTAGTGCTTATTTTCAGTTGAGTCAATCCAACCTTTTTGTCTATTGTTTGTCATGTTTTCTGTCCTTTGCCATAGTCTGCCCCTTCCCCCTTAGGCGAATTTTCTTCTCACAAAAGAGAATTTTCTTTTGTGGACAGGCGATCCTGCCCTATAAAAGGGCTATTTTGCATCGAGTCCAGTATAGGTCATCCTCTTAGGTGATTTCATCTTTGTCAGAGGAAAATTTGCTTGTGGGTCCCTTTTTTGGGTGACCCTGTGTTTGCCTACTCGCTAAATAGGAAAGTTTGCACAACCCTTAGGTGAGTCTGCATCCAGTCATTATCCATTAAGTTCGCCCGTTCTCCTTATAATTGGCAAATTTGTCTCCTCCTCGGGTGAACCTGCTGTCTACAGGGGCGATCCCGCATTCCATTTGAGTCTTCCCCATTCACATAACTTGTAGAATAGGTGAACCTGTTATCCCCAGGCGCGAATTCATTTCCACCCATGTCATCCTGGTCCGTACAGTCCAAGTCTTAGGAAAATTCATTTTTCTGATAGGTGATTTCATTTTAGGCGAGTTCATTTCCTATTGGTACAACTCAAGAAATAGGCGAGTCTGTTACCCCTTGATAGGAATATTTGATTTTGTTCATACGGGTCAAGACTTAGGTGAATTTGTTATCCCTGTTAGGCGATTTTGAGAATCGAGTCCACCTTTTCCCCTATGGTCTTATGAAATTTTAGGCGATCTTTCATCTTACTTAGGTGATCTTGTCATTAGTTTTGCGATCATGCACTTAGACAGGAAAATTTGCATCATGAGTCCGCCTGTCTCTCTTGTGCATCACCTAACATAGGCAAATTTGAGTCCTGGACATAGGCGATTCTGCCTAACATAGAGGCATATATATTGACCTTGAATAGGCAAAGTCATGACCTGAAAAGGAAAATTTGCGCTACATAGAGGCGTATGCACTGCCCATACAAATTCCAACGAGTGAATCCTTTGGGCCACTGAAAGCTTGTTGTTTTCCGAGTCCTTTGCTGTGATCAATTTTTTTTTATCATCATCCATCCACCTTTGATTGTCACTTTAGTCCATTTGCATTTTTGAAAAGTCATTCATTCATTGATCAAATCATAAAGGTGCATTGTAGAACATCCTTATATTGCATATCTATCATTGGTTCATCAATCCCAATCCCATAGACTTTGTTTTAAAGGTTTTTATCCAAGTTGGCTTAGGTGCCTTATCTCAATCATCATCCTTCGCACTTACTTAGGATTGTTATTCGTCCTGAGTCAGTAATCATCCACGGCCCAATCAATCTACTTCCATCTTGAGGTAGATTTGGTGTCGTAATCATCGTTTTCATCACTCAATTCGATCATTAGCACCTTACATCATCTAGTTTGATCTCTGAACTTGGTTTAGAATCAGTCTCATCATCCTATCCAATCAATCATCCAATCCTATCAATCGTCTCATCCTATCAATCAATCTAATCCAATCCAATCACATCACCTATCCAGTCACCCAATCCATCAATCCATCATCCAATCCAATCTATCATTTAGTCTTCACCTAAATCTTTCATTTAAGTGCATCTTAGAGTGTAGCATCATCCTAGTTCATCCTGGTAGTTTTTCATTTTCACGTCCCTTACCCGATTGCAAGCAAAGAAACTCATGGTAGAACAATAGGCTCAAGGTACCCAGCCTCACATCCCTTAGGATCCCACCAATGATGGCTCATCACAATCCAATATTGAGGTCCATACTACTTTGCCTCCTACTGATGAAAGCATGGTCCATCAACCTGAGGTCACAATTGATGAATACCTCAGTAATCCCACGAACATCCAAATGATAGATCATCTCCTTAATGAGCGTGGGGATAAAATACTTTCCACCTTACTCTTGAAGGGAGTCAAACCGCCACCTGGACCTGATCTATCAAAATACATCAACATCACACCTCCTGCAACTCCGGTGTCTCAGGATCCTCAAAATTCACAAAGTAATCTGGGTAATTTATACATCCCTGAGGGTCCACCGCAAGAGGGTTGGTATCAACCTGGGTTTAACAACACCGTGCTCTATCAAGTCACACAACCCCCTAGGATTCCAATTTCGGTCATGGGAGCATCTCAGCCAAGTGTTCCTGAAGGTCTCGATCCTAATGATCCCCTTGCCTTTGGTATGCCACAAAATCTTCCAAATCCGCCAGCCATGCCCATTCCATAGAGCTCAAATCCCATATTGTCTACACCACCTCTTCCACCTAACCAACTGGGTCAACCACCAGTGAATACTGGGGGCAATCATTTTGCTACACCACCTCCACCTCCAGGATCTGCACTCATATTTAACCTACTACCACATCCATTCACATCTCAACAACCGCCTCAAGGCAACTTTCTATCCCTGAATTAGCATCACCTTAACCCATAGCAGGCAACACCATCCCAACCACCTCATCAGTAGGGTTCACAACATACCATTGTCCCATCTCAACCACTACAACACACCACCATTCCCTCGCAACCTCCCCATCCAGCAACACAAGCTACTTCACAGCCTCAACAACAACCTCCACAAAAACACCAAGGTGTTGCAATAATAACCCCTTAGCAAACGCAAATCCCTACGCATCAACCAACACCATCTCATCAATTGCCTCCTCACCAACCACAAGTCCCTTAGCAACATCAAGTTCCATCTCACCCTCTCTATCAACAACCACCACATTACCAACACCCACATCAGTATACCCAAGTCCTGACACAAACGTAAAGCAACCCTACTGCTCAATATATTTACCATCCATCAAGCACGTATACTGCCTTTGCTACCCCATCCAATCCTAATCCTAATCCCGCTTATCATAATCCTCAACAATCCCAACCGCAATCATCTTACACAAATCCCTAGCAATCACAACCAAACCCTTATTATCAACCATCTAATCCACAACAACCTTCATATGCCTCACAACAACCAACTGGTGCTTATAATTATCAGTCTAACCCTTATTATGCCCAACAACAACCGCCATACCAACAAGGTGCTTCCACTTCCTTATATTACCAAGCCCCTCCTTCATATCAACAAGGAACTTCCACCTCCTATTATCAAACGCCTCCATCATATCAACAGGGTGCCTCCACTTCATACTGTCAACCTTCGTCAACCTATCAACAATCTTATGCCAATCCAAAATTCGTATATTCCAATCAATATTAGTAAGTCCCTTTATACCAGCCTCCACCATCATATGATCAAACCATCCCGACTCCATTCACTTCATATCAACCATATGCTCCATACAGTCAATCCAACCCAACCAATCCTCTCTCGACACCTGTTAATAAGGAGTGCGAAGAGATCAAAGCCGCGTTGAAAGACTTGCAAGCAAGGACCTCCAAAAAGTCTTTCAAGTTTGAAGAGATTTGTCCCTATCTGTTTGATCCCTCAATCTCACTTGTTCCTTTTCCAAATCATTTCGAAATGCCAAAGTTTGACAAGTATAAAGGAACTAAAGACCCAAAGAACCACCTTCAAGAATTCTACTCACATTGTCAAGAAGTCCTGCACAATGACAATTATCTCTTGTGGTTATTCCCTAGGAGTCTAACGAGGGTGGCTCTAGATTGGTTTATGGCTCTTCCAAAGGGATCAATCTCTTCTTTTGCGGATCTTTCAGAAAAATTTGTTACACACTTCTCCTTCAATTTGGAGAAGGATATCGATACCCTAGATCTTCTGAAAGAAAAACAACGTGAGGGAGAGACCTTCGCAAGCTACCTACAAAGGTGGTGTGCTTTGGCTATTTGAATGAAATCTCATACAAACCTTCCTTGGTATTGAAATATGTTTTCCACTCATCCCCTTCTCAGATTCATATTTGATGATAACCACTCTTCAATTCAATTTTGTGAAGTATTTTGCTCCACTCAAACAGTCCATGATATCATCCATTTTGGGTATTGGAAATCTGTATTTGATGGTGATCTTATTTATTTCCCTTGAGTATGTGCACATCCTCCATTCTCCTCCTTTCTTTGGTGCCAAAACTGCAGGCACTGCACATGGGCTTAGGCTCTCTCGAATCAAGCCTTTCCGCAATAATTCTTGAACTTACTTGTTCAACTCTTCACTCTCAGTTTGAGACATTCTATGGGCTGCTTTGTTAGGAAAAATTTCTCCTAGTATTAGATCAATTTGATGACTTATCTTCCTCATGGGTGGCAGCCCCTTAGGTACATTGTCTGAAATAATTTATGGAAATTCTTGTAACAAAGCTACAACCTCCACAACAACATCTTCCACATTTTCACTATTAGTTTTAGGAATCAAAGCAAAACAAATTTTCTCATGCCTCATACCATCTACAAATTTTCTTGCATCCACTAAACAAACTCTTGCATTACCACAAACTTGAACCAAATCTTCTTTCAAAGGTTTCAATTTATGTTTCACACCATCCTTAACTATGGTATATGTATTAGCACAACCATCATGCATTGCCTTCCTATCATAAGTTGCCAAGGCCTCCCTAACAAAATATGACATGAATCGATTGGAATTATATCACACAATATTTCATCAAAATAACCTCCTATTTCAAATTTTATCAAACATTGTTCGCCTATCAAAAGCTTTTGATTATCTTGTACCCAAGATATTCGGTACAGTTTTGGGTGCTTCCTTCTTTCTAGGTTCAATTTTCTCACCATTTCTTTGAATACCAAGTTATCCGTGCTTCCACTATCTATGATGAAATTACAAGCTTTCCCTTCGCATTTTCATGTTGTCTTGAATAATCTCTTTCTTTGAACTGGTTCATCTTCTTCATTCAACAATGCTCTTCTTCTCATCAGGACTTCACCTCCTTTTGCTTCTTCGAAATGCAATGAGTCCTCCTCATTGATGTTTGTTGCCCTATTCTAAATTTTAGGTCTTCTATTGGTTCTTTCTTTATTTTGAGGGAAGTCATATGCTCTATGCCCCTCTTCACCACATCGAAAATAGGTTTCGTGAATCTTCCTCTTCCTCTTGGATTTTGATACATGGGAGGGTGATATAATTTTCTGATTTCTATTTTTTGTTGCTGCCTTGGTCTTCAAATTTCTAATTTTTCTGATTTCCATCATAACTTCTTCCTTTGGTTCTTCTCCCACGACCTCTTCCTTTGTTTACTCTCAAATTTTATGTTCAATATTTCTTCAACTTTCAATGAAAATTGGTATGCATCCTCAATGGTGGTCATTCTCACCAATGCCAAATTTTCTTGAATGCTAGGTTTCAACCCATTAATGTAATGAGCTACCTTCTCCTTATTTTATTTAGAATGTCCTGTTCAAATCATGACCTTATGAATTTATTCTTCTGTGCATTCTTTCACAGTTCTAGTTCCTTGTCTCAAACTTTGCATTTTTTTTAGCAACTCCAACTCATAATCTACTAGGATAAATTATCTTTTCATTTTTTCCACCATTCTATCCCACTTGGAGATTTTTTCTTTCCCTTGTCTTCCTCTTTCAAGCTGAACTTCTTTCCACCAAATTCTTGCATGGCCCTTTAACTTTGTTTTTGCAAACCTCACTCTGTGAGGGTCTTCAATCTCTTCAAATTCAAAAAACTCCTCCATGTCATTAATCTAGTCTATCAACTCCTCAAGATTTAGGCTTTTGTTGAAGGTTGAAACCTCCATTTTTTTCTTCTTTCCAATGTTTGATATTGCTCTCAACAATTTAATTTCTCTAGGATCAATTTGATTTTTTTCTTCCTCTTCCTCTTCCTCTTCAGTTTCATCTTCACTATCATCTCTTTCTCTATGCACTTTTCTTCTACGGATCTCTTCCTACAAGGTTTCTAGTTGCCTTCTAAGGGCTCTAATTTCATCTCTAGGAGGGTCTCTTCCTCCAATACCTCTGCCTCTACCTCTACCACAGCTGGAAATTCTTGGAGGAATTTTAATCTTCATCTACAACTCACAAGTCTTGCTGCAAACTGCCTCTCTTCAGTGCTCTGTTTACCGACTCAAGATGACCCACTCTGGTATCACTGATGAAAAGGGAGACTCTCCCTTTCAAAGCTGATTACAAAACCTCACAAAACATAACATATGAAGGCTACAAATACATAACAAGAAAAAAACTAGGAAGATAAAATATGCAACCTTTATTATCGTCAAACATGCAAAAGATTACAAAATATTGAAGCTCATAGACTCCTCTTCAATCCTACTTGCAACCCCTGCAACAAAATTGTATTGAACAATTTGGTGCAATTCAGAAAGCATCTGGGTATGCAAACTTCACTTCTCCAAGCCCCCTTCTCCAAATGATAAGGCATCAATAAATAGAGAATGAGCAAAGAGGAAACAAACCATGGTTTCACAAAACAAGATCCTGAAACCACCTTGAGAAAGGTACGCCAAACCTTAGGAATTTGAAAATTTTCCATAAGACAAGTGGAACAATACATATCAACCTCTCTTGGGCACCTAGACTCTTGACCAATCCAATTTGAGATGCTATGACCACTTACACCTCTTATAGATTCCTTACAACCCGTCATAACGGTTGTTGCATGCAAAGACATGCAAGCAACATGCAATATTACTTTGGCAGCCCACTTTATGAGAAAATATGACACATGCACATGCAAATACGAACCCTTTTTACCTCCTCCAAAAGTGGGATGCCCAAATACCTAACCTTTTACAAATTACATTTATCGAGTTACCGGGGGGGCATTTTCCCATCAAAAGTTACATTACATTTTCACACAAGGGAAATTTATAATGTTGCAAATAAAAATATTGTTTTCTATCACCTAATCCCTTATTGAAATAAAACAAAGAAAAATAAAATATTTTTCGTGACTCAGGATTGCCAGTACACCATGGATGCTCCTACATCAGATAGCCTGAAGTGAGATCCATCTTTGTGAAATGTAGAACTGTCCACCTTAATATGATCCAAAAGGTCATCAATCCTTGAACATAATATTTATTATTTACAATGATTTTATTTAAATTTCTATAGTTAGTGACCATTCTCCATTCATCCTTCTCCTTTTTGGAAATAATAAAGGTTTGATAGCGACAAGTAAAGGTTCTAGGTTGTATCATTCCTTCTTCCATAAGTTTTTTGATCTACTTTATTTTTGAAATTTCAATTTGTGAGAGGTGATAAGCTAAAAATTTTGACAAGAAAGACCTTGGAACCAATATTAATACAAAACTATTGATAATTATAAAAGTTGGTAAACCTTTTGGCTCTTCGAAAACATCAAAGTGACTCTCCACTAAAATTCTTATAGCAAGAAGTGGTAACATATCCTAATTATCCTCCTTAGTTTGGTGAATGATATAAAGTGTTGAATATTTTGATAAGATAACCTACTAAAAATTAGGATTACATGAAATGACATGTGATTTAGTAGTAGAAGTAGAAGTAATATTATACACCTTACCATCTTTTTTAATATAGTAGGTGTTTAAGCATGCATCAACTTATACACCTTACCATATTTTTTGATTGGGTATGTGTTTAAGTGTTTATCATAATTTCTACACTATGATCATATTGGAATGATCATCTAAGAATGAGATCTAATAAATTTAATGGTGTTACATCACACTCAATTGTATCATGGAAAGGCCCAATAATAAAGGTCATTGTGTAAACCTTGTCAATTAACTTACAAGGCCTATGTTCTTGTAATCAACCCAAATGGTATGGTTGAAGATGATCATATGTGGGGTGTTGAAGAGTGATGACTAACCTTTCATTGACTATATTCATTCACTTCTATTATCAATTATTAAAAAACTCATAATATTCTTGATTTGATAGTTCTATTTCAAAATAGCCTCACAAGGCACCTTAGAGTAGTTCTTAGTCATGAGAAAAAGAGTAGGATTAAACTCTATAGAATTTAAATGTTTACTATGGGAAGATCCTCCACCTCTTCCATGTTTCCTTATCACTATTGTGCAAGGATTATTTATCCTTTTATCTTACTTTAGAGAGTACACCTTACACTCCTCAATAGAATGAACCTAATTCTTGTGATCTAGCTACAAAACTATGTCTTGCTACTAGTGATAGAGAAGGATGGATAATTGGGAAGTTGTGATTGGACACTAGGGTTACTAGATATTTTAAAGGTACTCTATTGCATTCCATTTGTAAACCCTAACATACTTTCCATAGATATTGCATCTTGAAAGCCTTTCCTAAAGATTCAACTTCAAACATAGTCAACTCTTTACAAAGGAAAGGAGATAGACCAAAACTAAATTTAGCACGTACATCTTTTGCATCTAAAATATTAATCTTGACTTGAAGCTTGCTAAAGTCATCAATGTACTATTGCATTAATTAATCTTAAGTTTGTGTGAGTTATAGGGCCATCAAACTAACATGTTCCAAAAATATCCAGGGAGATAGAATCTTTCCTTAAGAGCTTGTAGATTTGACCACTTGGCAATATCTTGTCCTCTTTCTACAAGAATTATTTGATAATTTTTCCACTAATCTAGGACTAAATCTAACAGATGGACCTCAACAATTTGTACCTTTTAGGGGCTAGTCAAATTAGGTCATGTCCTAAAATATGCCTCCAGATTGTGAAGCCAAGAGTATATCTTTACACCATAAAATATTCCATAATTTGTTTCAAGTTGGAAGTGAGGGTTTTGAGTGGCATGGATATTGGATAGAAGGCACTAGAGTGTTAATAAAAAATTTGCAACTAGATCTTGCATGGAACATGGCACAATTTTGGATCTCTTTGATTTTGCAAAGTTTGTTGGAGAGTACTCGTATATTCACAAACTCTTTAGAAGTCTCTTCTCACTAGGTATATCACTTAAGAGCCATTACAATATGGCGAGTAGAAAAAATATTAATTATCGAGAGTTTTTACTAGAGTACCTTCCAAAGGGCATAACTTTTGATCAATAACTCTAATTTTGACGTTTTTTTGAAAATCAAAGATATTGATAAGTTAGACACATTAAAAGATTGGTTTTGTGATCATCAAAATCCTTAAAAACCACTCAAAAGATCCCAAAAATGAGATATTATAAAGTTTCACAATGTGATACCTAAGTGTAAACACCTAAATTTGACTAACATATTTCTTCTAAAACATCATTATTTTTTGTCATCAGGTCTCATCAATCCATCTTTTGTATTTAATTAAATAATTTCATTATATAATTAAATTAATTTTATTTCCTCTCCATCTTATTAATTAATAATTTTTAATAATTTAAATTTTTAATTTTTCCTCCATTTATACTTTAATTAAATAATTTAAAATTATTTAATTAAATTACTTATTTCATTACCTTTTCTCTATTAATTTATTCCCCTCTTGTGAATTGATTAAATAATTTACAATTATCTAATTAATTTACCTCAACTTTAATCTTTTCCTAAATCACAATAATTGAATAATTATTTATAAATATTTAATTATAATTAATTATTCTTCTCAACATTATACTCTACTAAAATAAATAAAATTATTTATTTTATTTATTTCCCCCTTTACACATGAAATGAATAATTAATCAATATAATTATAATTTATGAATTATTCATGCATTTCCATCTCACCAATCAACTCCCACTCACTTCAAGTTCACTCTTCAATCAATTCAACCCTCTATCTAATCTATTATGTTTTACTAACATCTATTCACACTTATCTCTTCAATCAATTCTCTTACTTGATCCATATTGATCAATTAGCTCAAATCAAGCAATTAGCTAACTCCTCATCAATTCCTCTCAAACATTCTTAGCCACTGATCTCGCTAGTCTCACATTCGATCTTAATTAATGATCGGTGTCACCTAGAATCTATAAATTCAGGTAGAACATTCATCTATTATTCCTCTCTTGCTCATTGCAAGAAATCTATACCTATATCATTTTAAATTGCTTTGTGCTAAACATATGAGAGCAACCACACACACCTTTTTTCAAGGTTAACTAAAGAACAATGGAGTTAAGCAAGGTCATCATGCAAGTTTGCATTGGTTTATTCATTTGATTTCCTTATGTTTTATTGGTTATTTTGGAAATTTAATTGTGTTTGGTCATTATTGATTTTTATTTCATAGTTTATTTTCATGATACACACTAAGAAAAAGAGAATATAGATATAATAAGGGTTAAAGCAAGAAACCCTCAAGGAGTCTAGATTTATGGCAACCAAAAAGGGAGGTTGCAGCTAGTAAAGGTTGATCAAACGTTCAAAAAGACTAGATCCAAAGTCATGATCCTTCAACTTTCACATCAACTAATATGAGTCCACACAAACAAGAGAGATTCTCAACAAAAACAATCCAAAAAATATTTGAATAATAAGTCTTTTAAATAAATACAATGATGCTTCTAGAAATCAAAACCATATTAAAAATTATTATATTCAACTAATAAAATAATATATCTAATGATAATATTAAATTATATTATACTAACTAATCAAATGTTAAGTCCAATAAAGAGGCTATGAAGGGGCTAGGCATTATCATGAGTGAGAGAGGTGAAGCCAACAAAGAAATAATTAGCATAGATCTAGAAATTTGAACAATGAAGAAGTGAAAGTAGTAACACAACAAGAAAGACAAAAGCACCTTGATGTACATGAATTATTATGTCAACGTAGAAATAATAAAACATTTACATTAATGTTATTTTAAAATATCCCTAATTTAATGTGATAATAGATGATATCTCTAACAACAACTTAATTAAATATTAAAAAACATTAATTCTACAAGATAAAATATCACTAATTAAGAAACTCCTTAGACCTTGGTTTGGCTATATTTCGCATATCCTCTACAAAGGTGTTCAAGTTTGTATATGAAGTTCCTCCTTCTATCACTGTCTTGGTTGCTGCCTCCTTTAGTTTCACAACATTTTCTCGTAGCTTCTTTCCAATATAACCTTCCATTAGACTTCTAATTGTACTCTCAACCACATCTTTTTTCACTAATATAGATTCATCGACATCAACACCCTCAAAGTCTAAGCCAACATTCCAAATGTCTTTTGCAAATCGACAATTTAGGAATTGGTCTGCAAAATAAGGCCATCCAATTATAGGAATTCCCATGCTAATTGCTTCCAAAGTAGAGTTCCATCCATTATGTGTAAGGAATCCCCCAATAGATGAGTGAGAAAGCACCTACATATCATAAAAAAATAATTTTAAAGTTAAAATAGTTGAAATATTTAATTAAAAATAAAAACTACCAATATTAATTTTTCTCTTGCCAGGGTTAAGAGGATGCATAATTTAACATGGTTTTGAGCGCATTATCCTTTTTTGTGTCTTTTTTTCAACCTATTTATAGATTAGGCATCTTGTTTTTGATAAAGGTAAAGGTAGAGTTTTATATTTAGGTTAGGCATCTTGATTTCATAAAGGTAAAGGTAGGCTTTTTTTATATAGGTTAAGCACCTTGTTCATTTAATGAAAGATTTTGATTTAACTATATTGGTGCTAATATAGGTTTGGACATTGTCACAAGATTTTTTTTTTTTTAAAAAAAAAACATTACAAGATATTTTAAAAATTTAATAAGATTTTTTTGTTGGGAAAAAAGTGTCTGGAAGTTAATTTTTTTTATATTTGTATTTAATTAGTTAATTGTTTCATTGTCACATATAAATTTTAATTTAGTGATTTGTAATTATCACTGAGTTTTATGAGAGTTGTTAGATACAAGTATGATAACTTGTAAGGTGGGTAAGAATTGTTGAATTAGATAGGGTAAGAAAAGGGGGAACTAAGTGTAGGCTTGGATAAGATTAAGAATATCTTTAGTTTGCATGTGTCTGATAAAAAAGACAGATAAGATCACAAGGGGAGTGTTTCTAACTTTCTCTTCTCAATTTGAACACTAGAATTGAATAAAGATTTTGGTGCTACTTTTAACCCGTTAAGTTTTTAAAAAACCATTGATGATTTCTACTTTTAAAAATATTTTATAATTAAAACTTATATTATATGACATCATTTTCAACTATCTGCACATATAACTTTTATAAATCATAGAATTTTAATCTCATCCGACTCAACAAAGTCAGAGAACAATGCAGCCTATTGCTCAAAATTTAGTCCTTTGAATCATGAGATCAAATAACTCTATCCATTTTTTATAGAAAATGCATTTGGCTTTGAATTAGGGAATTTTAATGTCTGTCTACAGAAAATAATAGCACAGGAAAACTCCTTACCTTAAATTGATTTGTCCAATTAACAATCAGGGCTCGGTCCTTGGTTCGATTCTTGAAACCCTCAGGTAATTCCAGAGACTTTCCTTCCACTATATCTGATCTGAGGACCCACAAGAATGGGTACCCACAAGCCTCTAGTCCAAAAGCCAGCTCGTGCAATTGCCTTTCAGATTTTACAGCAATGCTGCCAAAGGAAACATATAACACAGACCCCTGTGGTTGGGTGTCTAGCCATTGAAAGCACGTTTTATCCTCTTCCCATATGCTGTACATGGAATTCCTACCTTGTAAGAGATTTGGAAGAGACACAGGGCCAATTGCCAGAGCAGGGCATCCATTAACGCTGAGACCCATTTGTGCTTCTTTACCTCCTTCCAACTCCTCGAAAGTGTTGACTAAAATATAGTCTGCTATGTTTTGGATGCGAGACTCGTAGAGAATGGCACTGTACAAGTTTCCATGGATATATTTTTCCCTTAAGAAGGAGTGGATGTCACTTGGCCTGATAGGTGGGATTTTCCCGGGAAGGCATGTGATGAGTTTCTCTTTAGATTTTAAGTCCTCCTCTGCAACAACAATGTTCATCATATTACAAGAGATTCATCATTCGATATGGAATTCTATTTCAAAGATTAGATGGGAAACAGAGCCAATTGTAGTAAGTTTTAATTGTAATATATCAGAGAGCGATTGAAACAAGCAAAATAAAGCACAAAAGGGCATAAGTGATACTGGAAAACAGAGCATATTAGTAGCAGCTCTAAGTACCATATCACAAAGCAAATGTTGCAGATAAATCAGAAGCTGAATCCACGATTTAGACTACCTAAAACAATGATCAAAACAGAATGAGCTAACCCTGAGATAATGTCTAAACTAAGTTAATAATCCATGGACCTGCTAAAACTGAATATAATAAGGTTAAATAGCAAATGCAAAAACTATTTTTAATCATTCAGATCATCTTATACTTGTTGAATATATAAATTTTATTTCATCATAATTTCTAATCATTTATAATATATAATTCCATCTGTCATATGGAGACATATCTGTTCATAAATTTTACTAACTTAAAAGATCTTTACATCCCTAAAAATCTCTTCAATACTCTCCAGTTTAGCAATTGATATCAAAGCTACCATCAAGAATGAAGGAAGATGTGATATTTTTACAAGTTTATATCTCAGAATGGTTCAAAGTGAGAAAAATTTACTATATTTTTAACAAATGACAATTACTTTTCAAAGGTCGTACTACAAAGAAAAACAAAATTTGTAGGATAAATACCTCTGACAGGAATATGGCCCTGAGAAAGAAGAAAGTTAGCGTTCATATGAATAATGGAATGTGCAGTACAACAAAGCCAGAAGACAACTCTGGGCACCCCAAGATTTTTAGCTACCTCTGCTGTGCAGGAGACAGAGTAATCAGAAACGATGCAGGTGATTGGTGGGACAGAGTTATCTGCTGCAGTTAACAGACTTTCCAAAGCAGGGCCCAAACGTTGCACGGCAAGTAAAAGCTCATCAAGCTCAGACGTTCGACCATGTTCAGGCGGTAAGCCATCTGGGATGCTTAAAAACCGAAAATTTAAGCCCCTTTCTTGAAGCTCACGGTCACGAGCAGCTGCATCTTTGGATGCTGCTTTTAAAAGCTGTTGGTCCATCCATTCAGTAGTAACAAAAGTTATATAAAAACCCCTCTCGGCCAGCAGCTCTGCAAGGTTCATCAGTGGATTGACATGGCCTTG
This sequence comes from Sequoia sempervirens, assembly GCA_007258455.2. NCBI lineage: Eukaryota > Viridiplantae > Streptophyta > Pinopsida > Cupressales > Cupressaceae > Sequoia > Sequoia sempervirens. Next base: position 18,768 of record VDFB02213888.1, read on the forward strand.
TGCAGGAAATGACACAATTACTGCATGCAAAGAACCCATTATTTCCCCTCTCTTCAGTTACTCTGTAAAACTATAAGCCTGGGCAATTATGCATACAATGGTTGAGTATACAATTATGCACGTAGTAGTTGAGTATCACATATTATAAAGACCAGTTTACCAACTGACAGTGTCTACATTATAAAATGCGCTTCGTTTAAAATGCTTCCTTTAAAATGCACTTCCTTTTGACTTAGTGATACGGAAAACCACTCACGAGTTGAGCAGGTTTGAATAGGACATATGCACATGAATATTAAAATATCAACTTAGTGAAGAATATGTCATTAATTATTTTACATAAATTATTGATACACTAGAATAAATGCAACTATCCATCAGTTAATAATAAAATAATAAACCTTTTGAATTATTGCATACTCTATATAAAACAAAATAAAATGTCATTCATAATTAATACAGTTTATTTTTGAAAATATAATATTTAATTAATAAAAAAAATTAAATTATAATTAGTACAATCTTATAAGATATTTGTCTAATCATATGGACAAAATTGTCAAATCATTACACACCTGCTACTTAATAGATAATATGAAAGTGTTCAATTTTCAATTCTTCAATAATTTGATATGTTTCAAATTTGACACAAATAAAAACTCTTATTTCTCATACTCATCTCATCTCTCATTACTCAGCAGTAAATGTCTATATTCGAATCATCAACCACCAAATATTTGTTAAAATATAAACTTTATTTAGTTAACAAAGAGTCATGTCTCATTCAAGAGACACACTTGTACATAGATGTACTTAAGGATCGTGTAAACCTTTAAGCAAAAGTGTGAAAGTGTAGAAGAAATAGCGGTAGAAGTATTAAGACCGGGCATTGGTAAAACATGATAAGGAGCATCGCCACTAAAGGAAAGCAGATCGGGTGTTAAGAATCCACTTCACAGAGCTAAGACATACAAGATAGGCGATCACTGAATAAGGAGGGTTGAAGTATCACAACCGTCAAGGAATTAAAAGGAGAGTCGATCATAGACATAGCTTGTAGTATATGCGAATTTGGTCAAAGCGAGTTTTCAATGAATAGACATAGCTTGTAGTTATCAAAGGGAATTCATCCAAGATAAAAGGAGTTCAAAGTTCTTTTTTGAAAGGAGTACATTTTATAAAGATTGCAGTTTCAATTGAAATCAAATTACAACATTGGTGAAGTGGCTTCCATAGAGAAATACTTTTCACAAAGAAAAGAGGCATTTTAAGGTTCACTATTGATACTATTGATGAAAAGAATCGTTATCAATGAGAAAAGAAAATCACAAAATTTTGGGAGGAAAATTTGTTTGAAGACAAAAATCATACATATCATAGTCAATCTATAGTCAAGAGTGAATTTCGAAGTTCGGATCAAAGAAGAGGCTGTAGTCACTAAGAAAAAAATTGCTAGCAATTAAAACAAAGAAGATCACTAGACTAAAGTCTGAAGGAGGTGCTCTTGAAAGGATTCATAGGTCAAACCTGTTGGTGTTTTCCACTGCACCTAAGACATCTCTAAGGAATAGCCAATTCCTATGTTCAAGTCTCTTGAAATGAATGGCCAACTAACAAGATCTAGTCAATGACTGAGATCTTCTGCACTTTAGGCTCTGTGGGACCAAGGAGGGTATTCCTAGTGTGTTCATTTAAGATTTCGCTGTGTTGAAGACATCATTACACAAATCACATTTGAATGAAGGATAATTATGCAACAATCGCTATGAAATTGGCTTGTTTCTAAGTAATTTGCTACCCATTCATCGAAATGAAGACACCCTTAATGAGATTTGACATACATGAACTTTGGAATTAATGAATTTTAAATGAATTTAAACCTTGGTTTTAGGTTGGTCACCACACGATTGTTTGACTAACCCCTTAGGTAAATCATTAAGGAACAAATCAGTGTCTTATTTATTGGGAAAAATGGAGTCACGCATACAAGAACCAGTAAAACAAAGATGACCCTATTACTCAATGCAATAGACTATTCTCACAATACTTTTCATTATGGAGCTCAATTTTTTTGATACGTCACTACTTATCAAATCCTTTGTAAATGAATGTAAATTCATGGCCCCATTTAAGTATTTAATTGATTGCTTGAATCAAAATAAAGAACAGAGACATGCTTCGAACAAATGCTCAAAGTAGAATAAAAATACCATTAATATTTCTATTCAAAATTCACATAGACTTGCAGAAGGAGAGAAAGATATCATAATTATATATTTACTTGTATTTAAGTCATCTCTGTGAAACAATTTAAGCTAATTGCATGATTTTCTTCATAAAGCTCAAAACTGACAAGCTATTCTATTCCTATCTACCCATGTACATTCGACCAAAACCTAACCAGAGTTTTCATTATCCCTACAAAATGAGTTGTGGTTTCCCTTTATAGCACAAGGGAAGCGACAAGCTTTAGGCTCAGATGCAGCTTCATTACATATTTTCATTTCATCAAAATCTCAACTACATTTTACTTGCATTTCAAAACCCCCACATGTTAAATCTTCAGAACATGGTGCAAGTGGGGAAAGCCAAAATGTAACTGTCGCCAGAGAATGGAAATGAAAATTTCTGCCAAGACTCCCTTTGTCGCCATCCGCACCACAACAAACCATGAACCCAAAATTCCACGAAGGCACACAACTGACGTCGAATACCAAAGAGTACCACATACACAAAAAATAGGACCACCCCAACAAATTCTGTCAACAAAAAAATTTAGACTCCACACACATCAAATTCTTAATTACCCGTCACCCCACCTTTACTAGTGCCATGCCCGCAATACACACGACCACTCCTAGTCATTTCCAGAGGAGGAGAAGACACCTCGGCTTCCTCCTCTTTCTTTTCTTTACCCAACACGGTTCCAGTCCACCCACTCGGGCTTTTAACCGCCAATAGCACAATAGATATCACTTCCTCATCAGAGGGAAGACCATCATTCAAAAGAGCTAAATACCAACCGTAAGCAAAGTCGGTCTCCGTGTCAATATCAGAGGTGTTGCTCGTAAGGTTGATGGGCAAATGCTAGTGTCCATAGGAGCCACACCCATACCTTAACTTCCTTTTTGCTCCTGTGGGAGATCACAATGGGCTCTTTCCTTTATCATCCGCTTTTCCTGTAGCATCACCCTAGAATTGTAGCCTTCGACTACACCTACTAGGTGCGAGTCTAGGATTTTCAACGGAGATATTTGCCTCTATGGCTAGAGCAACTTTTGGTACATCAGAACCAGACCTCAGGGAACTCAAGCGAGTAGACTTCCTTATTGGTTTGCTCATTTTCTTCTCTGATAATTGCTCACACTGCCTTGCCTTAATCAATCACACTTCTAAATGCTAAGTGTAAATGACGTGAACAAGTATTCCTTCTATATTTATCACATGGAGTGATGACATTCACAATTAATGTCTAACACGCATGTGTAACCCAAGCAGCTTGTTGGCAGATGTACTGGCATCGTTTAATTCCCCATTTGTATGGAAGTCCGTAGAGTATTCTTCATGATTACCAGCATTTGCGTCTCCACACAAATTGAGATCAACTCAATCACTCTACAGGATGTTAGCCATTAATGCAGGCTAGTTGCACAGAGTAGAAATGGTCGTCACGTGTTATTTACCAACTTTGAATGCTATCCGTCGATCTTTTGCCTTGATGGACGATTGGACAACCAGCCTTTGTTTGACCATCTTTGATTTCCAATGGTGCTTTGCTGATGTGCTCACAACCAATCATTCTAATCCATGTCGGATGAAATCTTTGATGTGTGGGGCTCCACCAACCAAGTAGACCGAGATAGATGTCGAGATCTCGCCGATCTCGTTGGTTTTAACCATTGTTCATTTTCACCCAGTGAACTAGCAAGGAACGGTGAAGATCGTTCCACCAGATTGATCTCAACTTCTCATTGAAGATGCCAGGCCATGGGAGCATTAGTGGGGAGTGGGTCCCGCACTTTTCATGGACACGCGTCGCCTTCTCGCCAACCTCATTGCATTTATCTTGCTGGTACTTAACTCCCACGGGCTGGCGGGTATGGTTGAGATCTTTTCCCCAATCTTCAAATCTTGAAATCTACACATCATGTAATGTTAGCATTAAATGGACGGACTTGGTCTAGCCAACAGTGATGTGACCACTGGGGTAAATGGATTAAAGCTTAAGTCACTGGGTTAAATTTAAAACCCGACTTTAGGAAAAGACTTGATATGATGGAAAAGCGGTGACCAGTTCTTCGGGCTAATGGGGCTGGTAGACTAACGTGCCAGATGGATTGAGAGATGACTTAAGGGGTCGATGACCGACCGAATAGGTCAACCAAAAATTAGAACATTTACATGCTTTCATGAATAAAACCCTACTCACCTATGAGGAAAATGGTTTATCAAAGAGGCAAACCAAACCCATGGAGAGAAAAAATCCACCAAGATTTTAGAAGCTCTAACAATGGCTCATGTTCGGGGACGCATACCTCTGGCGGGTATAGCGAGAATCAGAATCTCTGGTTGAAGCAGACCAGGGCCAAAAGCCAAAAGAGGGGCTTACCCAAACAAGGCAAGTAGACACAACAAGGAAAACCCAAACCATATGTACACAATTTACAGAATTATACATTGCAATTCATTTGAGAAGCCTCATATGAACCATTGGCTTCGATCTTCAAATTGGAGGCCCATGGCCCCCAAAACTTAGGGACAGTTTTCTTCCTTTATCAAACACCTTAGCCTATTTCACTAGCATTAGATTTTCATGAATGTTGTACAATTCTAGGTGTCTAACCTCATCACAATCAGTATTGCCCATAATACTTGAGATAGGACTGCTAGAATCATCCTTTCCCATAATGGATTCATCAAATTGTACTGAAAAAACAAAACTCTGATATTCTGCACCATGATGGGGCATAGTATCACACCCAAGTTGTTCATCAAATTTGAAAACTTTATAAGCACTATGGCCTACATTTGGGAATTATTTCATAAGATTAGGACCAGGGAAAATAGGACCATACATCCCAATAGATAACATCAAGTTCATCCCTCCCCTGCATGGTAGGATAGAAGTTGATGCATGTTCTGAACATCTGTAAAATGATGTAAGCACAATATCTAAAGGGTCCTCATCCTGATGAACATTTTTATTTTCTAATTGACCCAGTTGGATTGTTTGGGCACTACTAGAACTAGCAGCACTGGTTACGGCAGATCTCCTCATAATTGAGTACTTAAGATTATTCTCAATATTCACAAATTCCTGGTAAGCTTGTTGTAATGTAACTAGTTCTTTGTCTCTCAACAGGAAACTCATCTTTTTATCAAATTCTCCCAAATATACAACCAAGCACTTTGTATCATTTGGCCTTATGTATTTAGGAATTTCCCTTATAACCTTAGCAAATCTAAGTTTGAAGGCAAGGACCAATTCTTCTTCATCTTTGGAGATTTCCATGAATTTTCTCCTTGCCATACTTGGGTTGATCCTTTCACCAAATTGCTCAAGGAAAGCATCTTTGAGTTCATTCCAATAATGTATAGAGGCAATAGGAAGAAAAGAGAACCAGTCTCTTGCATCTCCCTTTAATGATTGAACAAAACATTTCATCACCACATCTTCAAACTCAATTTCATAATCACCCATCACATCTAAAAATTCTTGCAAATGTTTATTTGTTGATTCAGATTTCTCACCACTAAAATTTGGTATCTTACGCCTTATCTTGGGTGGCATAATATTCGGATAGCCACAAATATTGTCAAAGCTAATAGCTTTGTACCTATCAATATAGAAGCCATCCTGATGGGCCCAAGACTGCTTGACTTGTATATTTCTATCCATATTTGTACCAGATGGCACAAATTGACAACTTATCCCTAATTCTTAAAAAGGAATTTAAAAGATTTATGCAATTTATACAACACTACTCCAATTCCTTTTACAAATATAATCCCCCAAATCTTAGCACAAGTATTCCATACAAAGGCTGCCTAAGATCTACAATATGACATACTTCTTGCACTCTACTACATAAATTTCAACTTACATATGAAGCATGCTAAAATTCCTGAATATTCCCTGATCTAGTGCTGAATCACTTATTAGGGAATCATTTTCATGTCGAGCATTGGAAATTTATGATGATATTATCTGTAAAATGCTCAAAATTCTTTCAAATTTTACAAGAGTACATGTATGCTGGCAGCTATGAAGTGTTCCTTGACATTAGGAACAAAGATTTGAAAAATTGATGTATGCTTGAATAGGTTCTTTGAGTCAAAGTCGCCACCTCCCTTCAGAGCAAAAAGCTTCAAATAAGATGAAGCTTCCTTGCAAAGTAAGATAGGTTCTAGGCTATATTCCACAACAGAGTCACATTCAGATCCTTTGATGCCAACTGCACATAGATTGTAGACCAAGTTCAAGAATTTGAGAGAAATTTGGATTAAATCATCATTTGACTCTACATTTTGTATCTGCATCTTTGGAGAATGAGAACTCCCCAGTAGAGTCGGCATTTTGTCAGTGACTCGGATGGGAAAATATGAGTCAATAATTTTCAACCTCCAATTATAGATAAGAGTTCAAGATTGGAATGACTTTTTGATAAGACAATCTACAATTGGACTTCTGAGTGCATTCCCCAGTAGAGTCGCCATTTTTTTGGTGTTTCCCACTGCACCTAAGACATCTCTAAGGAATAGCCAATTCCTATGTTCAAGACTCTTGAAATGAATGGCCAACTAACAAAATCTAGTCAATGACTGAGATCTTCTGCTCTTTAGGCTTTGTGGGACCAAGGAGGGCATTCCTAGTGTGTTCATTTAATATTTCGTTGTGTTGAACAAATCATTACACATATCACATTTGAATGAAGGATAATTATTCAACAATCACTATGAAATTGGCTTGTTTCTAAGTAATTTTCTACCCATTCATTGAAATGAAGACACCCTTAATGAGATTTGACATACATGAACTTTGGAATTAATGAATTTTAAATGAATTTAAACCTTGGTTTTAGGTTGGTCACTAGACGATTGTTTGATTAACCCCTTAGATAAATCATTAAGGAACATATATGTGTCTTATTTATTGGGGAAAATGGAGTCACACATACAAGAACCAGTAAAAAAAAGATGACCCAATAACTCAATGGAATAGACTACTCTCACAATACTTTGCATCATGGAGCTCAAATTTTCCGATACATCACTACTTATCAAATCCTTTGCAAATGAACATAAATTCATGGCCCCATTTAAGTATTTAATTGATTGCTTGAATCAAAACAAAGAACAGAGACATGCATTCAAACAAATGCTCAAAGTAGAATAAAAATACCATTAATATTTCTATTCAAAATTCACATAGACTTGCAGAAGGAGATAAAGCTATCAGAATTATATATTTACTTGTATTTAAGTCATATTTGTGAAACAATTTAAGCTAATTGCATGAGTTCCTTCATAAAGCTCAAAATTGACAAGTTATTCTATTCCTATCTACCCATGTACATTCGACCAAAACCTAACCAGAGTTTTCATTCTCCCTCCAAAATGAGTTGTGGTTTCCCTTTATAGCACAAGGGAAGTGACAAGCTTTAGGCTCAGATGTAGCTTCATTACATATTTTCATTTCATCAAAATCTCAACTGCATTTTACTTGCATTTCAAAACCCCCACATGTTAAATCTTGAGAACATGCTGCAAGTGGGGAAAGAAAAAATGTAATCGCCGCCAGAGAAGGGAAATACAAATTTCCACCAAGACTCCCTTTGTCGCCATTTGCACCACAACGAACCAGGAACCCAAAATTCCACAAAGGCATACAACCGACGTCGAATACCAAAGAGTGCCACATACGCAAAAAATAGGACCACCCCAACAAATTCCATCAACACAAAACTTTAGACCCCACACACATCAAATTCTTAATTACCCGTCACCCCACCTTTACCAGTGCCATGCCCCGCGATACACTCAACCACTCCTAGTTGTTGCCAGAGGAGGAGAAGACACCTCGACTTCCTCCTCTTTCTTTTCTTTACCCAACACGGTTCTAGTCCACCCACTCGGGGTTTTAACTGCCAATGGCACAACAGATATCACTTCCTCATTAGAGGGAAGACCATCATTCAAAAGAGCTAAATAGTGACCATAAGTAGATTCGGTCTCAGTGTCACTATCAGAGGCACTGCTTGTAAGGTTGATGGGCGAATGCTGATGTCCATAGGAGCCATGCCCATACCTTAACTTCCTTTTTGCTCCTATGGGAGATCGCAATGGGCTCTTTCCTTTATGATCCGCTTTTTCTGTAGCATCACCTTGGAATTGTAGCCTTTGACTGAACCTATTGGGTGCGAGTTTGGGCTTTTTAGCGGAGATATTTTCCTCCATTGTTGGAGCAACTTCTAGTACATCAGAACCAGACCTCAGGGAACTCAAGCAAGCAAACTTCCTTACCGGTTTTCTCATTTTCTTCTTTGATAATTGCTCACATTGCCTTGCCTTAATCAATCAAACTTCTAAATGCTAAGTGTAAATTACATGAACAACAAGTATTCCTTCTATATTTATCACATGGAGTGATGACGTTCACAATTAATGTCTATCACACATGTGTAACCCAAGCAGCTTGTTGGTAGATGTACTCGCACCATTTAATTCCCCATTTGCATGGAAGTCTATAGA
>VDFB02213889.1:0-11638 GCA_007258455.2 Sequoia sempervirens
TTTTGGACAGCATCAAAGTGCCAAACGACATAGAGATTGATGAGTTTTGGTCGAAGTATTAGATCGAGATGACATGGAGTGATCTGCCAATTGGAACCTGCAGTTAATTTCAAGGGTTGAGTCATGAGCAGCAGTTAACTCGACTTTCAGTCTTGAGTTTACTTGCTGACTTAACACATGCTTATCTCGTCCTTGGAATTATCAACACAGGAGTTAGGGTTAGGGTTTCCAGTTAACTGAAGGTAGTGTCCAGTTAACTTTGCTTTAAATAAGGACGTGCATGCTTGCACATAGTCCATTTAGGTTAAATGTACCGGTTAACTGATGGTAGCTTTCTAGTTAACTGTATAGTTTACTTCATTAGGGTTTAGTAATAAATCTTGCATGCATTTGCGAGACTGTAGTTAACACAAGGTGATTTTAGGGTTTCCTACACCTTGATGTATATAAATAAGAGCTTTTGCTCATTTGTAATTAACTTTTGCTTGAGAGAGAAATATATGCTGCGCCTACCTTGCCCTCAATATTGCTCTTTTGGTATTTGTTCATGTGTCTTCGCTATTACGATTAATTGTTATGCCACATAGGGTTTCATGCAATTGTAATGGTGAATTCTTTCTGTTTTGTACAACTTTACCATTATGATCAATTGTTATGCCACATAGGGTTTCAAGATGTTATGATGATAAATCTGTTTTGTGTATCTTTACCATTGTGATCAATTGTTATGCCACATAGGGTTTCAAGAGATTGCGATGATAAATCTGTTTTGTGAACCTTTTATCATTATGATCAAGTGTTATGCCACATAGGGTTTCGTGAGATTGTGATGATAAATCTGTTTTGTAAGTCTTTACTATTTTGATCAAGTGTTATGCCACATAGGGTTTCATAAGATTGTCATGGTAAATTCTTAAATCTATTTTGTGCCCAATAAACTTATCTAGATTGAGCTGATAGATGCGCCACCTTACCTTCAAGTAGAGAATCTAAGCTTCGTTTATCGTCGATAGTCAAACCACACTCCATTTCCTCCTGCTCACATTTTCTTACGAGAGCTGGATAGATTTAAAGTAGTTAGCTTAGTTGTAGTTAATGATGCCCGAAACCAAGAAAATCCTTGGCTGCGTTCTTGGTTTTCTTAACCTTGTGCCTCTTCAGGCGAGAACAAAAGATAGGACTTAAGATTGCACTGCTTTTCCATGCATTCCAGCTGCTTGAGGAGCTTCCCCTCCCTAATTTGAAGAGCACTCATTGCGTAGTGTACATTTCTTCTCATTGTTTCTTGCATTAGAAGAATCTTTATCAGATTTTTTCTTATCGTCAAAAAGAGACTTTATCCATTCAGGGTGCTCACGCACTTCTTTACACAATTGTTTTAAAGTCTTGCCATAATCTTGCTAAAACTCAGCATATCTTTGAGAACTTTGCTTCACTTCTATCAACCCTTCTAGTAGTTGCTCCTCAAAAGTCTTCATCTTCTAAATGTGTTGATTGTAAACAAATCTAATGGCAAGATTAAGGGTTCTATAAGTATTCAGTTTCAGAAATCTACCAAAAACTTAAGACACAGATTTCGACTTCCAAAAAGACACAGATTTCAACTTCCAGATTAATGATAATCAATGTGCTGAATGCAGAACATTGTCCGATTTCTATGTTTGCATATCAGGGAAGGATTTGCCATATATATGTGAGGAAACCCTGCCTCTAAGAGACACGTCTCATGAGAGGGCGTGTCTCCACGAGTGGAGACACGTCCACTCATGGGACGCGTTCTTTAGAGCACGGGTTTACACATAGGTTAAAACGTTAGTATAACACATTTATACTAAACAGCGAATGAACATATAAATTTCGATTATAATATAACATTAAATGTAATTTGAATTTTATACGCATAAGATATGATTTTCCAGAAATCTTAAATGACGATAAGCTTCAATCAGTTATGACAGACGATGGTGCTTGCAGCAATCGTCTTCCAGATCTGACCGACGCTATCATTCATCAACACTCCCTCTTAGCTAGGGAAGATATAACAAAACAAATAACTAGAGATATCACCTAAACACGTGATATCTAAGACATAATATGATTTCTCAATATTGTCAAGTCACATGACATTCTTCATATCATATCTTATTATGGTATGTGCACTGACATCAAGTCACATGATGTCTACCATAATTCATGGCATATCCATGGATATAAATATCCACCATGATTATCTCTTAAGGATCATAATGATCTACAAATGATATCAAGTCCCATGATATCAATAAGAGATACTATCATGACATGTCCATAATATCAAGTCACATGATATTTATCATGATAGTTTGATCATTGTAGAGTCGTCACTTTACAATGTCAATTACAAGTATTCATTATTAGAAAGATCGTCACCTTTCAATAATGCATACAGGAAAGAAGGCCCACAAAGTCATGGAGTCACACACATGACAAAAAAGTTTACACATTAAACATCTTTATATATATTAGTACAATTTATAAACAATTTGTATTTCAAACATAAATAACAAATTACATTTCAACCATACCAAGTTTCTTCCTGAAGTGCTCCACCTTGATTCGGGAGAGAGGCTTGTGAGAATGTCCGCTAGCTTGACTGTTTGTAATCGATATACCTAACCCAATTACTTTCTTTCCACCATATTCTTGCTATACGATAGGGATCTCAATGCTTCGGTTCCTATCAAGGAAAGATGTAGATTTACGTGAGAGTTTGATGCAACCTAATTATCACAATGAATAATTGTAGGATTCAAGGGGTCACCAGCACAAGTAACAATTTAATTTTAAGCCAACCGCTTCTCTGTTCTATGGAGGCTCTAGCTCGTATTCTGCCGCGAGCTTTGTGCAATCAAAGATTGTTTTCTCAGAACGGTGGAGATCATACCGCATCCCTAAATCAAGCAACATCCTCGATGTGCTTTTCTCGACCAAAGGTACTTCCAGCCCAATCAATCGTGGTATCCATGTAGATCTAGCTAATCCTTTCTTGTAAAGAAGAAATATCCACAGTGCCTGAAGATATCTCTCTGCAAATATGTTTTACGTACCCATTCCTTTCTGCCTGCCACATGAACTGGCCGAACATTCAATCGATAGCAAATATCATCAGTCCGTGTTAAATTGTGATACATCAAGGATCCAATCATCTCAGCTCAGAAGGGTTGGATCCGCACACTTGGATTCTACTGCTGCTACTTTCAATTTGTGAAGGTTGGTTTCCATAGGTGTAGACATCGGTCTACAATCCAACATTCCAAATCTTTTCAGAATGTCAATAGTATACTTCCCTTGGTCAGTATGCCCTCCCTGCTTCTCATACTTAAATTCAGGAAGTAGTAGCACGCCCAAGTCTTTCATGTCAAATTCGGCTAGATCTTGCTTCCCTTGAGCAATGAGGTGATCTTCTCCTGTTATCAGTAGGTCATCAACATATAAAATAATTATTAGTATATCACCTTTGATTACCTTGAAGTAGAGATTGGAGTCGGCCTCATTCTTGGAAAATCCTAATCCCAAGAGATAGTTGTCAATTCTTTCATACCAGACCCTAGGAGCCTGTTTAAGTCCATAGAGGGCTTTCTTTAGTCTGCATACATGTGAGTTAGGTTTATGTATCACAAAACCTTCAGGCTGTTCCAAATAGACTTCCTCTTCAATGGTTCCACTGTGAAGGGCGCTTACATCCATATCGATGGATCTTCCAGCCTTTAGTCAGCCGCAATGGCTAACATCAGCTTCCTCACATGTAACGGCCAACAGTGCAAATGTTTCTTCGTAATCAATGCCTTCCTTTTGAGAAAACCCTCTTGCCACAAAACGTGCTTTATATTTTTCTATACTGCCATCAGCAGCATGCTTGATTTTAAAGAGCCATTTGGAAGAGACAACAGATTTCCCTTTTGGTCTAGGCACTACATCCCATACATCATTCTTTAGAATGGACTGATATTCCTCTGTCATTGCATCCTTCCATGCTTGATGTTGGAGGGCTTCTGTAACACTGTCAGGTTATGAGTTTAAGATGTTGTTTATTAGAGCAACATAGCCAAAGAAACGTTTGGGTCTTTTACTCTCCCTGAACGTTCCTTTGGGTGCTGCATGAACCTCAGCGTCTTTGAGCATCTTCCTGGCCCAAAGTGGTCTCTTTTTGTTATTGTCATTTGAATTTTCACTTGATGGAAGTTCGTGTGACATTTCCTCAGAATGCTCCCTCTGAATCTTAGAATTAGGTTCCATCTCAGGTACTCTAGGGGAAAGGGTTTCTATCTCAGAGGAGCTTCTTGCCCTTTTGAATGCAATGTCTTCTTCAAAGATGACATCTCGACTCAACTCAATTTGATTCTGCCCGGGAATGTAAATCCTGTACGCTTTGGAATTTTCACTATAACCCATAAACACCCCCTTCTTTCCGGAAGGTTCTAGTTTGAATCTTTTCTCTTTAGGTACATGAATATAGACAGGACAGCCAAAGATCCTAAAATGACTGATGTCAGGTTTCACGCCGGTAAAGGCTTCTTCAGGAGTTTTGTTATCAAGATAGGAATGAGGACATCTATTTTGAATATAGACAGCAGTCCTAGATGCTTCTGCCCAGAAAGAAGTATCAATGTTTTGGTCAAGAAGCATTGCTTTAGCAGCTTCTACAATGGTTCTATTTTTCCTTTCAGCAACCCCATTTTGTTGGGGATTGTAGGCAACTGTGAACTCCCTCTTAATTCCAGCTTCTAGGCAAAATTCCTTAAAAATCTCAGAGGTGTATTCTTTCCCATTGTCTGTCCTTAAGGTTTTTATTTTCTTTCCGGAGAAATTTTCAGAAAGGGCTTTGAACTCTTTGAACTTTTTGAGGATTTCTATTGATTCTTTACACTTAAGGAAATAGATCCAGGTTTTCCTAGAGAAGTCATCTACAAATATGACATAGTAAAGAAATCCTGCCTTAGAGGGTACAGACATGGGTCCACATAAGTCTGAGTGAACCAGTTCTAACACATTAAGAGTTTTGCTCAAACTAGAGGGAAAGGATCCCTTTGAGTTCTTCCCTAAGGCACAAACTTTGCAAGTTCCTTCATGAGATGGTTTTAACTTAGGTAAGCCTGTTACAAGTTTTTCCACAGAGGGTAGGGCACGGAAATGAAGGTGACCTAATCTTCTATGCCAAATCTCATTTGAATCAAAGGTGTCAAGGGTAAGGGCTTGATTAACTTCAGTGCATAGTTTATAAAGGTACCCTTGTCTTACGCCTATGGTTAGGGCTTTCTTGATAGATGAGTTTTTAGGCCAAGCAAGAACTTTTCCGTCTATAAAGGTAACTCTATAACCATTGTCTTCAAGGGCAGAGATGGATATAAGATTCCTCTTTATTCCAGGTACAAACAAGACTTCAGTGAGTTGAAGAGAAAGCCCAGATTTCAACTTGATGGAGCAAGTTCCAACCCCTCTTACAGGGTGTGCTGAATCATCCCCGATGGTTACTTCTTCATCAATCCTTTCGGTCAAAGTATCTAAGTGTTCTCCGAATCCTGTGATATGTCTAGAGGCACCACTGTCAATCACCCAGTTGAGAGTGTGGTCAGATACTTGACTAGATAGGGCTGAATAGAACACAAAGTTCTCAGGTTCATGATCTGAATTTGACTTTCCTACTTTAGCAAAAGAAGTTTGTTGTTTAGTCCTATCAGGGCACTTCATTGCATAGTGACCATATTGATCACATCTAAAGCATTGTACTTGAGAGATATCTTTCTTCTTATGAGATCCCTTTCCATTGGAATTTCTCTTTCTTTTGGAAGACCCTTTCTTGAAGGATTTTTTCTTACTCTGTTTATTAGATGTGGAGTTGAGTGCAAGAATGTCTTCATCTATGTTCTTTTGTTTATTCTCTTTAGAGGAGAGTCTGGATTCTTCTTGAAGACAGTCAGATCTTAGCCTATCAAACTTAGGGAGTTTAGATCTTGCACTTACACCTTGAACAAAAGACTCCCAAGAGTTTGGAAGACCTCCTAGAGCAATCAGAGTTAACTCTTTGCTGTCAATCTGATATCCAATGGTAGATAATTGATCCCTCAGTTCAATAATACTCATGAAGTATGCATTAATGGACTCTCCTTTGTTTATTTGAACATTGTTGATTTGCCTTTTCAAAGCAAGAGTCCTACAGGTGTTGTTGATCTCATAGGTACTCTCAAGAGATTTGAACATGAGGTAGGCAGATTCATGTTTAGCTAGGATGGGCACTATGTGATCCCTAACTGCATCTACAAGAATTTTCATGGCCTTTTCATTGTTTTCCACCCATTGAGTTTTCTCAGGTTCAGACTTAGGTTCCTCCAAATTTTCTCTCACAAGTGAGTCTAACTTATGTTCCTTAAGGATCATCATGATTCTAAACTTCCATGATGTGAAATTGTCTGCTCCAGCAAGGCGATCTTCAAATCTGATCACACTTGACATTATGAAGAATGTGAGTAAATTCGATTTTTAGAAAAATGCGAATTTTCTAGAGCAAACTGATATTAGATCTGTTTGGGATTCGCACAACGTGGCTCTGATACCATGTTGATTGTAAACAAATCTAATGGCAAGATTAAGGGTTCTATAAGTATTCAATTTCAGAAATCTACCAAAAACTTAAGACACAGATTTCGACTTCCAGAAAGACATAGATTTCGACTTCCAGATTAATGATAATCAATGTGCTGAATGCAGAACATTGTCCGATTTCTATGTTTGCATATCAGGGAAGGATTCGCCATATATATGTGAGGAAACCCTGCCTCTAAGAGACACCTCTCATGAGAGGACGTGTCTCCACGAGTGGAGACACGTCCACTCATGGGACGCATTCTTTAGAGCGCGGGTTTACACATAGGTTAAAACATTAGTATAACACATTTATACTAAACAGCGAATGAACATATAAATTTCGATTATAATATAACATTAAATGTAATTTGAATTTTATATGCATAAGATATGATTTTCCAGAAATTTCAAATGACGATAAGCTTCAATCAGTTATGACAGACGATGGTGCTTGCAGCAATCGTCTTCCAGATCTGACCGATGCTATCATTCATCAACAAAATGGACCCTTCAGGATGGCAGGATACACTGCTCTGATACCACTGTAATGACTAACCCCCAAATTTTTTTCTTTTGTTTTTACTCGTGTTTGCTACTTGATATCTGTGTGTTCTTTGTGATGTTTTCTTGCATTGGATTATCATAGGGTTTGCATGTGTTTTGATGTATTGTGGAGTGTACAATAGTAGCATAAAATGCACATAAACATGATGGAAAGAAACACTTTAAGCAGCTATTCAAAATCTGATTATAAGATTAATTAAACAGTCATACTTTTCATCTCCAATTAGGAATTCAAATATAAGTAGACCCGGTTACAAGCACTTGGAAGAAGAGAATCATCATTTTCAAGAGCTCAATCTTCACCCTGGAATAAGATCATGGACTTCAAGAACCTGGTTAAAGCTCAGAACAACAGCGTAGAAGCCACTAAACAACTTAAATCAACTCAGAATATTACTTTCAGCGCTGAACCAGTCCCTTAACAATAGGTGTAGTCTCTACTTGCTACTCCAAAGCGATGCACAACAACACAGTCTTGTCCAATGTTCTCCTAGACTGTAGATAACACCCAGAACTGTAGTAGACCTCAATAACCGGCAAAGAAAAAAGCCTTTAGACCAGCCACATGCCAAAGACTCTCACTTTCAGCTTGGTCACCCCTGGAAGAACTCGACCTGCTCCAATAAATTACTTTCTACACCAAAAAATCTGAAACAACTCCTGAAAGGGACGCCCTAATATGAGTCTTCAAATGTCCAGTACCCATCTTAATCGCCTTCATCATTTAAGAGATATGAGCATAAATCTGATTTTCAGGTTCACTGTAAGTGCCAGGAGAAAATACAAAAACTCACCACAAACTACAAATTACCATGCCAAACTAATAGTAAGCATTCTCCAGCTAAGAACAAGCTGAAACACAACAGAAAAGTCGAAATATTATCATTTCCTGAACTGAAACCAATATCTTTGAAGTCCAAATGAAGCTCCTGAATGAAGCCTCCAAATCCTCTCTTGATGTGATCTTCCACACATGGGGAAAGGCGATCTTGCAGAGGTTTTCGTCTCAACAAGTCGATATCAACCCTAGAGCCAAGCTCCAAGCCAATGCTCAAGAAAATATCAAACATCCATAAGCTCAAATGACTTTCAAAGAAGCTTTTAAAAGCATTGCTCCAGTTAGGGCGTCCAAAACCCTAAACCTTCAAATCCATGCCAAAAACAAAGCCTTTGATTTTCTTTAATTTTTAACACCTTCATAAAGTTAAGTCACTTTTAATATTCTCAAGGTGGCTGCTCACTCCAAGACTTAAGTGACTTTTAAATAATATTTCTCTTTAGCCTTTAATGTCTTTTAATAATATTACTTTTTTGTCACTTAACCATTATAACCCAAAGTCCAATACTAAATAAACATTAATAATTAACGGACTTTAAAACGGAAGCTCATATGACCTCGGAATTTAGTGATCTATAGACCGTTGGAAAGGTCTCGCTAGGAAGCTTCATCTCCAACACTAAAAATCCCAAAATGGCCAAAAACCCTAATTTTCCAAAAATAGCAAGTTCGGCCCAAGCAATTGTTGTACCCAAACCAAATTTTTTGCTTCATTAAGGCATTTTGCATAAAAGAGTTTAAATCTTGCTAAAATAATGTAAAATACAGTTTTGGGCAATATCAAGCATGGAGTTTTTGTCAATAGTTTGTCAGTCAAAGTCAGTTATATTGGACAGAACTTGAAGCAGAGACTCAGAATAGAGCATTTCATGATAGAGGAACATCTCACGATGGCGTTTCATGTTGCACATGATGATTTCAATGATCAAAACGGAGTTTTCAATGGTTAATTTATGAAGATTTCTCAGGAAAAAGCACAAAAGTGCAAGTATAGCCCAGGGGCGCCCAGCTTGTTGAAGGTTAAGATCTTGTTGGAAGTGTTCAAGCATCCAGTCAATCTCTTTAGAATTGGTCTGGCTATCCGATGAGCTATCCAGCTTAACTTTCCGAGACTCACAGCTCCGGCAAACGACGTCAGAAGTTGAAATCCCTAAATTTCCAGATGTGATAAATTTGTCTTTTTCAGGCAAAAGCGCGCCTCTAGCTTGAGGGCGCCCATCTTAAAGAGGGGTAAATCTTGGCATTTTCGATGGCGGATACAGTTAATTTGTTCACAATTAGTCTGCTTATCCAACGAGATATCAAACGCAGTCATCCGAATTTCAGAACTCCGGCGGCAGGCATCTGAAGATCAGCTTGAAATGGAGTTTTCACGTTTTTGAGCTTCTTCGTTTATTCCCAGTGCAAGTACAGCCCAGGGGCGCTGGTTTAAAGGACCCTTCAAATGCCAAAATTTGCAGACAGAGTCTTCCTAACATCAGTAATACTCTAGCCTAGCTCCGCAACGCTCCATTCTGCTTGTCAATCCGACGTTCCAGGTGGTCGTGGCAGAGGTTCTACCAAGCACGTAATTTCACGGGCGGACCAACAAACAATTTGCAGTGTATTTCCACAGTCCAGAGGCGCCTAGCCTTTAGGCCTGTCAGATGAGCCCGTTCGCGTTCGAAGTCTTCACGGCTATTGAGCGTAATCATTTTATCTATCCAACGAGCATAGCCGTCAGCCTTCGGGATTTGGCAAACTCTCGTACGTGCGAGGTCTTTAGTGTAATATTGCAAAGTGAAGATATCCGGAAAATGGCTACGTCTGGAGCGGTAATTTTAAATAAAATACGCACTGGAGTTTTTGAGGTCTTAGAAGCAGTTTTCTTGCTTCGTCACCTCCAGAGACTTCTCTTGTGGGCTCTTCTGGCTGTCCGTTAAAACAGATAGTGCTCGAATCGGGTCATCCCAGCTCCAGATATCAGAGGATAAAGTAGGGTACTTGGATGAAAGTTCGACTTTCGTCAAAATGACATCAGTGCAACTAAGAGCCAGGGGCGCTTTTACTTTTGAGGCCCCAACACGCCTCGACAAGTCGTGCATATATCCGCTGGGATGCGGCATCGTCCTGTGCACGAGGTGAGCCGCTTCCCCACAAGAAGGTTCACCATTCACCGCCGCAATGCTTGAAGTGTCGATGGCGCTAGGAAAATGGTTTAACCGAACCCAGAAAAGCAATTTAATCGTGGCGCCTAATTTTTCGGCGGGTTAAACGATGGATTTTGCAGTAGTGTTCTTAGCGCATATTTCTTCCTTTGTTCAAGTAGGGCTTCCTCGGCGAATTTTTCTAGATCAGCCCTCAACATCACCCGTCATCCGGAAATCGCGTCGGTTGGCCACCGTGGATAATACGCCTATAAAATAGGAAGTTAATAAAAAGTGAAGTATCTTGAGCAAATGGACGCCTATGAGCTCAAGAAATGACTTTTCGGAATCGTTGAAGCCTAACGATGAATCTCAAAGCTTCATTCCGGATTTGTCAACTGAAGTTCAAAATATTAAATATTTATTTTGTAATATTAGCATTTAAAATGGCGATTTTCTATTTTTGGGCGCCCTTGCTAATTGCATGATAATAAATATTTTATTATTTAAATTTGAACTTCCAGTTAGTGGCAGTGGAACTGAAGGGCGACCAATCAGAGGACTTCTATTCTTGTCAGGGTTTTGAATTCTTGCAGTTACCAATTGGTGTGAATTTCTTCTTATATAAACATGGCGCCATCTTCATTGTTATTCACAGAGCTTTCAAAAGGAAATTCGATTTCATTAAGAGCAAATTTAATCTTAAGTGAAATTCGTGTTTTTCAAGGCAAGTTCATATCTTCAAAAGGGAAATCGAAGTTTATCAATTTTCAAAGCAAACTTCAAAGCAATTCGTATTTCTTCAAGAAGAGAAGGCGCACACCTTTAAGAAATTCGCAATTCATAAATTCAAAGCAATTCGCAAGTTCTTCAGTTGCAAATTCCTTAATATTCAAGGGCGTATTTCAATAATCAAAGGCGAATCCTCAAATTTAATATAAATTTGTATTTTCTTCAAAAGGAAATTTGAATTTCTTCATAAAGGCGCAAATTTCAAAAGAGGAAATTCGTGGTTTTTCAAAACAAGGCGAATTCTTCCAGTTCAAAGGAAAAATCTACATCAATTTCTCAAGGCGATTTTATTTAACAAATCTTTTTGCAGGATAAAGTTCACAATTATCAGTTATTTGAAGAAATCTAAGGTGATTTTCACAGAAGAAGGCATCATAAAAACGTCTTTTTGCATCCTTTAATCTCAGATTTCTCTCAAAATACAAATTGCATGTTCCTGAAATTGGCGAATTCTACAAGTCTTAATATCTGGATCATTCTCATATAATTTCCTCGAGTTGAAATTGTGCGTTTGATTTTTCACGAATTTTTAACTTCAGAACATTCGTTCTTGAGTTACTAATTTTCTCAACTGAAAAATCTTTGTACGGTCGAGTAGAAGTTGAATTCAAGAAAATCGACGCTCGGGTTGTCTTAGAATCCTTTTTGACAAACCCATATCTCGATTTTTGTTGAAAATAATTCTTCAAAGGCTATT
>VDFB02213890.1:0-16910 GCA_007258455.2 Sequoia sempervirens
GTGCCCTATGATTTCCGTGATTCTCTTTTCACAATGTGTATGAATTATTATTTGGATACATGTACGACAATTGCTTTTGTTGTAGGTTTACAGGTACAGGACAATGGCTTCACCTGGTTTCACAGGTCTGAGTGTGTCCACTACTCAACAGTAATGATTAGGAGATAGTAACGGGCTACCTAGTCAAACCATTACCCTAGCGCATGTGTCATCATTCTATATGTTGGTCATGTTCCTTATCCATGTTGGTCTTGGTATTTTATTTATCATGCAAGTTTAAATTGTAAGGATTAAATTATATGTTGTGATTAGTATTTAATTAATATGGAGATTTTATTATAAATTAATTAATTTAATTTAAGTTATATTATTAAGTAATTTTAATTATTAAATTAATTGAAATTAAAATAAATAAGTTATTCAAGTGTAAATTAAATTAAATAATATTTTAAATTTAAAATGCATGTTGGAAAAGATCTTAGAAATATCTTGGTTTTGTTAAAGAAAGATATTTTTTTGTGTGAACAAAATTTAGAAGGATTGGTTTTCTTCTTGTCCTAAAATGGATTCTGAGGAGAGATTGATTGAAATTGGTGAAAAAGGAGGAAGTTATTTTTTAGGGGAAAGAAAGACAAAGGTTTTTGGGAAATAAAAAGAATTGTTTTGTGTTTTGAAGAAATTGTAGATCTTAGAAGCTTTCTGATAATTCTAGGAATCTAGTTTGTTATATTCTTGGCTATGGATTGTTTTTGTTCTCTGGGAAGTGGCAAATCTTCTGGAGGAAGCTTTGGCAACATTGGCAAATTGAAGGTTATAGAGAAGCTCGACATCAATCCTCGAGGAAACAATTCTTCTGGAATAGGTTCCTTAATTATTTTTTTGAATTTTGATTTGAAAGAGTTATTTAATTATTGTAATGCAAATTGGAAAAGATTAGAAGAGGTTTTCATTACTGTAGAAGCTTTTGCTTTTAAAATATTGTCGTGAAAATTGAACCTCTGTTGAATTTGAAACAAACTTAGGAAACCTCTTCTTTCTAGAAAGTTGAATTTAGTTCATCTGTAGAAAATATTTATTGAGATAGAAAACCTCTATAATAAATACTTCTACATCATTCTTGTAGAAATTTTATGAGGAAATTTCATATTTTTCTGTAGAAAATTCCTTGAATAAAATTATGTATTTATTCAGTAAATTTTTTTGTAAGAAAATCAAATGCCCTTCTAGAGCATTTTACTATGAATTATGTATATACATATTTATATATATAAATTGTTTTTGGGGCTATTGTGTTTACCCCTGTAAGAATTTCCTGTTAGAATTTTTTTATATTTTATGCCTGAGCCAGATCGAAATTCATACGATGAAATCTATTGTAATTTTCATTTGAGTTTGGGAGTTGTAATGTGTGGGGAGAGTGCTTGCTACTCCCAATGCTGACTCCCCTTTGAGGGAGGGCCGACACTGTGAGCAACTAGTGCTGCCCACACTACCCAGGCTTCCTTGTATGGGGAAGGCCATTGCTAAATGCGGTTGTATTCGTACAGTTTGTTGTGTATTGTTCATTACCTTCTCTTGCAATTTTGGATTTCTTTATAACATGTTTATTAATATATTTTATATTTATAATATATATATTATATGTAATATATATATATATTATTTTTATATATGTTATATGTAATATATATTTGTATTATTTTAATATTTTTTCATTAATGATCAATGAAAATAATTTTGTGAGGAAATGAATTTTTGGTATTAAATAAATGAGGTTCTTTTAATGTATAATTGACTTTATAATTAAATAATATACTTATATGTATATATATAGTTATATTTAATTATATATATACATATTAAATATATTTATTTAATGTTTGTGTATTACTATAAATATTTACAAGCATGATTAATTAAATTAGAAATGACTGATTATTTTTATTAAAGAAATTGAGTTAATTATTATGAGTACTTGTGAAACTGTAGTTAAACTTGTGATATTATTTCGTTGTGGATTATTAATGGGAATTGTGTTTTGAATAATGTATTTAGTGTGAAATATTGTTCTTTTGGATTTAGGAAATCCGAATAGTAGTGCTTTTAATTACATGAGATTTTTTATTTTAATTTCTAGTATTTCTGTAATTGGGTACTGTGGGGAATATTTGTTGTTGAGAAAATGTAAGTCTTCCAAATTTTAATTGTGAAAGGGTTGTCACTTCTGTTAGTCAGCTTGAGATTTCCTTGGGTAGTGCATGTAGTTAGATTCAGTATTGGTCATCCATAGGGATGTGTTATCTCTTGTGTCATGTTATTATCAATTTTTGCACTGTCTACCCTTGGGTGTAGAATGAGTTATTGTGTTGTCGATAGGGGAGTGGATTTCAATGGGGGTCGGGACACAAAGTGGTCCCAAGATAACTCATGTGGAATTCAGTGTAATAAGTGGAAATTAAATAACCTACTTTAAGGGGAATGGGTAGTTAACATATTTAACTTGATAATTAGCCTCGTTAGTTGGCTCCAGGGGTATTTAGACTTGAGATGGTCGAAAAAAGGCATGGAATGGCAGATCGTTATCTGTCTTCTCGAAAAGATAAACAGTCACTTGCTTGGTGTGCATGTGGGGCCAGAGATCGTAAGAGGTTACCAAGATAACCCAAGATGGGGACCGGGGCCTAGGAAGATCTCCTTAGGATAACCAATGCAACCTTTGTGATGACACTCTTCCTATGATAGTAGTCATTTGTTTTGTATAGTGGTTGTTCTTGATTTTGTGATTCTAGAAGCAATGTAACCCTATCACATTTCTTGAGGTACAATGTGGTTCTATGGATTTGTACTTCTCTTTCTCATTGTAATTGTGGACACTATGTAATTGTAATCCTCATTTGTATCGAGGAGAACCCTTGTGATGTAATTGTAACATTAAGTATGATTTATTTATCGTTGGATTAAATGGGTTATATTTGGTTTATATGGTGTTGTATCTGTGGAAATATGCTCATTATATTTCTATGTGTTAGACATTTGGGGAAATGTCATGCCCATAATTTTACATTAGAAAACCCAACTATTTTTTTTTTTTTTAAAGAAACACTAAACTAATTAACACGATGAGAGCATGAGGTGTAACACTAACCATGATTTTGGTTGAACACCTTCGCAAGGACCTAACTAAATTTAGAGCTCAAGTTAGGAATGAGCACAGATGGGTGCACCAAGCCTATCACACACATCCTAAAGTCAAATTGTGAAATTCTTGCCACTACTTAGATCTTAAGGTATTGAGTGTAAGCCATATGTAAATAGGAACAAATCTCAACGTTTCTCCTTGAGGAAATTAATTGAATCCTATTGTAAATGTGTTTAATAGCTATAAGACATATGTACATGGAGTACATATTAGCTTCATCGTTAGGGTTGAAAGAGGACAAGGGTGAGATCTCCTTAGATGTACATATGATTCAAGACTTACTACAAGTAGGAGACCCTGAATAAGGGTATGCCCTTGGCATTCTCATGATAATAACATGTTTATTTAAACCTAACTTGATCATTTACTAATAATAGTATCACTAGGTCATTTTAATAATATTGTTAAATATTGGTACTAGAACATTATTATCTAACCATAGTTAATCTTAGACAATGGAATAACTAACAATATTACTCTTGGTGTTCATAACACCACTAATTTGTAATTAGTGATCCACATGACGTGAATATAGCCTACTAATGTTTAGTTACCAAAGCTTCTTTCAATATATACATTACTACTATGCATTACAATTAATTAAATATAATTAATTTAATACTTAACTATTATTTTTATTTTTATATTAACACTTTACAACATCATTAACTATTAATTTATATATATCACAATTGGAAACTTTAAATATTTTCTTTTCTATAAGAAAATAAATAAATCACCAATTAAAATTATTAACCTTAAAATTCTCACATTATAAAAATAACACAAGTCAATCAAATAGTGTAGCTTTCCATCTTTAATTTTTTTTTAAAAAAAACATAATTATTTAACAAAAAAGTAAAACATGTATACTTTTTGAAACTAATAATTAGAATGATTCCATATTTCCTTAATAAATTAGAATTATCACTTTTATAAAAATAACACCAATTAATAGAATATTGTAAGTTTCCTTCTTTTCTTTAAATTAAAAATCATAACTATTTAATTTCTAAAAAAGATGTTTCTTTTTTAACTAAATTATAGAATGAATAAATGGAAAGACTCCATATTATCTTTCCAATCCTTTATGTTTTTTTCTAATATTAAGAGTCACTTGTTATTACTTTTTATTTCTTTTCTTTTTTCTTTATATATATATTAGGGAAAGTAGGGATATGTAGAGTCTTTTAAATTTAACTTTTCCAACATGGATAAATAGAAAGCCTAAAATTTAGCATGGAGAAGGAGAAGGATTTAACCTTTTCAAAATGAATAAATAAAAATTCTAAAATTTAGTGTGTAGTGAGTTCTAGAGTTGGATGGTGAAAAATTTTCAATAGAACACATCAATCAGACCTGTAACATCCTCCAATATCTCCATTTCAAGATATTTGTCTTGTGGGAATTTCATACTCATGATTATTCATGTATTCACACTTTTTTTTTTTTGGATGATAATTTATTAGAAAGCAGTTGTATGAATGCTAATTATTTAAACCAGAACTTATTGCAGTAATTGTATTTTTTTTTTTGGCAATGGGATCATCCTCTATTTAATAATTAATTATCATAACGCTTTCACTACTTACAGCGGTAATACTATTCCCACCAAATTTATAAAACTAGAGCCAGTACTATTCTTCAATGCTCATACTGTAAATTGACATAATTGTCCTTGTGTTTGAAATGACAAAAGATAGACTTAAAGTGACTCAGGCGCCTATGTCTGCAACTTATTCAATCTGCTACATCCTAGCAAGAATGAGCCACTAAATGTTATTAATTTCATAATGCTATTCCCAAAGCTGGCAAGACATAAATGCAAGAATGACTGCAACCATATTTTAAGTTCTTGGTCTGCAACTTCCTACGCACTGATGATAGGTGAGGGATTAAATAGATGTGATTTGGGCCCGTTATGAAATTAAGACGCTCAACCATTTTTTTTTCCCAGGCACTACAAAAAATACTTATTATTGTCATTGATTCACAGACGTCACTTCAAAGGTATTCGCTTCTTAATGGTTTCCTTGCTAGATTTTCCCACACTGTAGTGCAGTCAAATCAGGAGTCATAACTCAAGGATATCAATGTGGAAAAAAAAAGAATCTCCTCTGACTGCAGGCATGATGAAAGCACATAGATATGGTCTTTTCAAAGAAGGAAAATCAAGAGGTGTTCTGATCAACTAAGAAGGGTGATTTTTTCATTTTTCATTTTTATTTTCCCCCATTATTAATGGCACTTAAATCACATCAACACTTCCTCACCTATGCCTGACCACCCACCCTGTTGTGCAATTACTATGATTGTGTGAAAGATTAAATTTGATAGTTCCATATGTTTTATATCTACTCTTAGATTACATTGCCAATGCATTGGTGTGACTTTTCTAACATTAACTCCTACAACTACTGCACAATCATACTCCTCAGTGAGCAAGCACAACTAAATGGCACAATTCTCTCAAAATCATGAAGTAACCTACTTGCCAGGGTTGCAGTGCTTTATTTTTATTTATTTACTCATTTATCTTTATTTACGAATGACTCTGTGCAACAGAAATTAGTTTTAAGATAACAAAGAGTTGGCAGAGGTCAAGGAAAGCTGCTAGTAGGGGTTCAAAGGAGATGAAACATTGTTGCATTTTGATCTGCAGGAGGGGTCGCTCAAGATTAATCGATATATGATAGAAAGAGAAAGAAACAATAGTGGTGAATGATTAATATCCTTATATTGCTATTAATTTCTTCTTCCTTATTAATAGAACCTCTTAGCCCTCTTTCCTCAAACCAAATTGCATTGTTTTAGTTGAGGCGTTCTTCTTGATGACTATGGATTTCTTCCCTACTCTTCCTTAGACTAGAATAAGTCTGGAAAGACGTGAGATTTTGGGAGACTATTTGCAGCCATAGCGATGGTGTGTTATGGTGTAATACCCCTCATACTGTTTGGACTTATTAATTTCTGTGTTAACTTGATACGCTGATACTATGATGATACTATTGTGGTTTGATTTGGTTGGTTTGTAGTTTGATGATGTTATTCCTTTAGTGGACATGATCGTTTGATGTGGCATTCTTAGTATGTTTTATGATACCCTTTGTGTTGTTGGATTTGACATTTATGTGGTTTTGATTGATGTTTTGTGACGGTTATTGTCTGTATTGTTGTTTGGTGCGTGTGGATGCATGGTTTAGTTAATCGGTTGATATGACATTACTAGTATGATTTGTGATATCTTGTGTGTTGTTGGATTATTGATTATTTAAAGGATTTATCATTAATGTTTTTATGCCAATGTGATGTTATGTAATTCAGTATTATTATATGATGCAATTGTTTAATAATTAGTTAAGATGCAGTAGTTTAATATCATGTTATCTTATGTCAAATTGGTTAGAAATGTTAGCTCATTATGGATATTATAATTGTTAGAATAGATTAGGTGAGAGGACAGTGTAGCATCACTTGTTCACGAGTGCCCTGCTACACTGCAATTCCTTCTCATGATAGGATGTTGATTTTATGTATATATGTACATGTGCTACTTGACGTTTGCTGGATGCAGGATTGCAGGAATAAGTCTCGATTCCACCTGCTTCGGCAGGACAGGGCGAGCAATAAATCAACGAAAAAGGTAGAACTGAAAGTGTCCGTCAGAATTAGATACATTGTGAGTTGTGTTTGATTGAAATGTATCTTGTCTTGTATGTAGTTTTATTGTTGAGTATTTATTTTATTCTTGGGTAGTGTTTAATTAATTAATCGTATTGCATAAAATAATTAATTAAGGTTGCACTGTTATTTGATTTAATCGAGAGTTAGAAAAATGTTAAAATTAAATAAATAATAAATTAAAAGTGATTTAATTAATTAAAAGTGAAAATAATTATAATTAAATTAATATAGTTGAGAGTAATTAAATATTATTTTTATTAATATTAAATTAGGAAATTATGTGAAGATAATATCTAAATTTAAATAAATTATTTAATTAAAAATTTAGATAAATATGAGCTTTTAAAAGTTGGAAAAGGACCAATAAAAAAGAGGCTTTTTGGAAAAGAAAGCGGAAAAAGATTTATGGATTTTAATTGGTGATTTATTATTTTGTTGAGGAAAATTATTCACACACAAGTTTTTGGGGGTTGGAGTTTTGCTCTGTAGTTTTGAGATCTAGAAAAGAAAAAATAAGAAAATAGTTTTCAGTTTTGAGTTTTGAGTAGTTTTGGAATAAAAATTATTGTGAGTTTGGAAAGAGAAGATTGTTCAGAAAAACATTGAAGGAAGAAGGTCGAAGAAGGAGTTCGGGAGAAGTCGGGGGAGGGAGATTACAGTGAGAGATTCTCAGCGGTGAGATTAGGGTTTTCACTACTTGTTATTAACATTAGAGTTGTTTTATAAGCAAAATTAGGTTATAGATACTTTAAAGAATTCCCTTTGAAAAGAAATTATGATTTGGCTTTTGTACGTATGTAAGCAGCTTTAGACTCTCATAGAAAACTATAGTAGAGCCACTTTTTATTATTCAATAAAATTTAGTTTGGAAGCCATTGTCTTGAAAAGAAAACCATTTGTTTTTGTGGGTTAAACTTGCATAACCAGATTTAGATTGTCTGATATAGAATAGAATAACCAAAATAGAAAACCAAATCATCTGTAGAAGACGCTGGTTAAACCCTTCAAAATTAATTCAATAAGATTTATTTCTGAAAATTATTGTTGAGAAGAAAATCACTGTTTTATGGCTGGAATTTATTTGCCTAATTTGTTTTATATCTGATAGGAAAATTTAGTTTGTTGTAAATTTTGCATAAAGATATGTATTTTTCTATACTATATACATGAGTGTATCAAATAAATAAATAAAAAAATTAAATTATTCTTTTTTATTAAATTTATATTCTTATGTGAGAGAAAACAATTTATTCATATTATTGTGTTAAATTTACGTATGGAATTTATTTAAAAACATTACATATAAATATATTTGGTAATTTACTGTGTAATGAACTTTGCATTCTTTTATAAGTTTATATGTTTACAGGCATATTATTCTTTTGGCAACTTGTACCGTACGAAAATATTTATGAAATTAAAAAATGAATAAAATATAAACCATAAAAAGAGATTTTATTATTATAAATTTTACTGATAAAATAAAGTAATAAATTTGTATTGGGGAAGGCCGGGCCGGGCTGTGGCCGGTACCGCTAACCCCGCCCACAATGCGTGGTAGTGGCGGCCCGCCCACTAGAGTGACAACGCCACGGCCGACCGCCGGCTTACATCACGTTGAAGTGACTCTGGGAAGATGCTAGCATTACCACTCCCTTGGAAGGAAGGTCTTGATTCACCCATGGGATACCTTTTCCCACTTCTAAAAATGAATTTAAGGTTTAAATTTTTGCTTATTGTTTTTTTTATATATTAATTTGAGATCTAGATTTGGATTTGGAATTAACTTAACATGTAATTTATATGTGATTTAGATATGTATAACTTGGATGTATTCAATTTTGGGTTTTACCAGTACAATTTTTTTCTATATAATGGATTTTTGGATTTGGCATATATATATATATATTTTTATAAAAGATAAGAAAATATATATTAATATTTATACATTTTTAATAAATTCTAATATTATATATTTTTATAAATTTTAATATTTATATATTTTTATAAAATGGATTTAATTTATAAAGTTTATTTTATAAATGTTTTAATAAAATTGGTTCATTCTTAAAATATTTATGTAGATAATTTTGAAATGTTTGAGATAAGAAATTAATTGTGATAATGTTTTTGTCTCCTAATATAGTCTAATTCTTGAGAGTGGGAAATAAGTTTGTATGAATGTAATTAAAATTAACTAGTTAAATTTGAAGGTGTGATGTTATAATGTAATCGTGCGAATTTGGATTTAGCAGTGTGTGTTGTTTTTGAATTGAATAATTGCGTATTGTTGATTTATTTGTTGATGAAATTATTTAGTATTGGGAATATATTTTATGGAGTTGTTGTTGTTTAGTAAGTGTTTTCTTGAGAATTATTCGTTAATCTATTGTGAGATTCTCTTCATTGTTTTATTGTGTCTTATGGAAAAACCCTAGATTTACCTTACCTTCCATATGAGTTTATGTTATTGATAAGGGCTTCCAGAGATGGAATGCGTGTCTTTCATGTTCTTTTATTCCCCATGTCGGACAATTAGGGTTAAGGGTATTGTAAGTCTTCCAGAGAAGTTTTCTTGAGTGGGGGTTCATTTTGGTGAATCGTTTTGATGTACTGTACTATGACGTTGTACCCAGTTTCCACGAACGGGGATTTGTGCCTCCTAGAAAATAGGAGTGGGTAATGAGAATTGTACCTCCTTTGGAAGGAGTGTGTATTTGGATTGGTTTCCTCCAGTGGTTGGAGTGGGTTCCTTGTTTGGTTTTCTCCTTGGATTGGAGAGTTTATATTGTTTAGTTACCTATTGTGGTTCGTGCCTTGTGTGTTGTCGATAGGAGAGTGGCTCTTTGTGGGGGTCCGGCACACAAAGGGGCGCCAGGGTAACCTACCTAGAGTTTAATTAACTGATAATCTAAATGAATTAATGGGAGGGCTTTCACACTAATACAAGATAAAAGGATGTCTCTCTTGTGAGCAAGTGGAAGATAGAGGAGCTTCGAGATGAGCGGGGCATATAGTTTTGCGTGAGGAGTCGGCCCGGTACGGTGGGAAGCAAGCCAGGGGTAACCCGAGGATGGGGAGTCCATTAGCCTAGGAAGGTTGAGCAGGGTAACTCATGGCAATTTATGCGCTGAACACTCTTCCTATGTCAGCAGTTAGCTAGTTATTGTGCGATGTTCCACGATCTTTGATCTGGAAGCATTGTAACCTTGTGTTAAACATTGTAACCTTGTGTTAAAAGCATTGTAACCTCATGTTAAGTGACTTTGTGATTGTAGTTGTGAAGTAATATTGTGATTGTAGTGGTTTAGTGCCTTGTTGTTTTCTCTTTGGTCATTGTTGGATGAGGTCTTTGTTATTATACCTTGAGTTCATTGAAGTTGTGCGTGTGACTAGTTGTTATTTGGGAAGGTGTTTTATTGTTATGTTCAGAAGTGATTTGATGTTCTGCCTCTGGGAATGGTTGTCGTGAGTTTTCTAAGTGGTCTTTGATGTTATGTGTTTGTTGGGAGTTAGTCTTTGTTGTTGTTAGGCGTACTTGGTCGGGGACCCTTCCTTGTCTACTCTCAGCACGGGGGTGGTTGGGTGGAACGTGCTTCGCACCCCGTTGGGTTTCCCTCTCCTTTTGCAGATGTATCTTTTACTTGCAGGTTTTGGCAGATGTGGATGATCCAGTTTTTCTTATGTACCAGATTGATGTATATACTTCTTATGTAATATATTCATTAGTGTATTGTCTCCCACGTGTGTTGGGATGACCTTGTTGTAATTGTTTATGTGATTATTGAGATTGTATTCTTCTATCATTGGGATGTAATAATTATTCAAGCCATGTATTTATTCAGGAATCATTTGTTATAGTTGGTTATGTTGAGTTGTATCTATCAAAATATGTAACACTTTATATCTTTATATTCCATGTATTGTCATATGTGCATATGTTATTAATATGGATATAGTTGATAGATATTTTAAATGATGAAATGGGTATGAGTAGATATGCGTAATGGATAATCTTATTTTCGTGGTTATGGGTTAGAATAGTTATGTCACTTCGTGTACCCCATTGGAACTAGTTGTGCCTCATGATACATTGTTATGTTATAATACTTAAGTATGTTTATTTTATGTTCTTTATTTAAAAAAAAAAAATTGTTCCGTTGTTATTAGTTCCTTTGGGGTTCGCACGGTGGGGCGTGACAGCTTGGTATCAGAGCCCAAGTTTAAACACTGGGCGCTTTGGGACCCATTAGGTTTTTAGCTGTTTAGAGTTTTTATTTGTGTACCTTGTCTTATGTTGTGGTGTGTATCTTTTCAGGATCATGCCACCTAAGCGGGGTCGTAGGGGTCGTGGTCATGTAGGTGGTCGAGGAGGTAATCAGCATGATGCACCTCCCATTGTTTCCCATGTTTCTGATCATGTGGATCATCAAGCTTCTCAGTTTGTGCCATAGGTTAGTGTTCAGCATCAGGATCAACCAGAGATTGGGGATTCTCAGTTGCGTCGCTTGCTGGAGGAGACTCTTGCTCGTTTGGGGCCTAGGCCGGATAGGGATCAGGAAGTTGTAGGAGAGAGAGATCGGGTTTCAGCTCCATCTGAGGCAGACATGGCTACTCACATGAGAGATCTCCTTAGAGCTCGTCCACCCACTTTTGATGGTATGGGCAGTGGTTCAGAGGCTGAGACTTGGTTGTTCGATTTGAATAGGTGTTTTTCCATGCATCCGTATGGTAGCAACACCAAGGCTAGGTGTGCGATCATGCATTTGAGGGATTTTGCATCTACTTGGTGGAGGTTGGAGGAGCAGAAGCTCCATTTGGATATTGGCACTATATCTTGGGAGTTGTTCCTAGAGCGGTTCAAAGCTCGATTCCTTTCTGATCGTTGGCGTCAGCGCCGTGGAGATGAGTTTCACGCTCTACGACAGATGGATATGACAGTGGATCAGTATGAGCGTCGCTTCTTCGAGCTCAAACAGTTTGCGGGCATAGGTGATGATGAGGGTATGTTAGTACAACATTTCATTAGGGGTTTAAACCCCCAGATCAGTGGTGGTGTTCGGGTATTTGAGCCGAAGACCATGGAGGTAGCTGTAGATAAAGCTCGCATTGTTGAGGAGAATTTAGCTTTGGCTTTAGGTGGTCAGGTGGGAGTTCAGTTTGGTGGTGCACCTTCTGTTGGTGTTGGTTCTCAGAGTGGCCAATCTCAGGTTTCAGGGCGTTCTAGAGGGCATCAGTTACCCGCTAAGGGTGGGCAACAACGGTTTTCACAGTTTAGGCAACAGAATTCTCAGTTCCAACCTGATCGAAGTTGGAGGCAGAAGAAGAGAGATAGGAGTTGGATCCGGGCTCATCATGATCGTGTTGATCAGCCTGCTCAGAGTTCTCAGTCGGCATTTAGTGGAGGTGGTTTTCCACGACCTAGTCGAGCTCCAGCTGTGCAGGGTCTCAAGAGAGGGACAAGATGTTTCTCTTGTGGTCAGCAGGGCCACTTTGCTCGTGAGTGTCCTCAACAGAACAATTCTGGTTGTAGTCAGAGGCCGGCAGTTTCTGAGCCGATAGTAGGAGATGTGGATCGATCACATAGGGCATTCACTGTGGTGGATATCCATCAGGTCGGGCATCTGGGTGCAGTTCATCCTTCATTTTCAGGAGTTAATCCTCACGAATCAAGGTTCTGAGTCAGTTAGTGTTTAATTGTTTTTTGGGAGTTCCTTCCCTATTTTTGTTTAATGGCTTCCAGGAGTAAGCCATATCCTAGGGGGGGAGGATGTAATACCCCTCATACTGTTTGGACTTATTAATTTCTGTGTTAACTTGATACGCTGATACTATGATGATACTATTGTGGTTTGATGATGTTATTCCTTTAGTGGACATGATCGTTTGATGTGACATTCTTAGTATGTTTTATGATACTTTTTATGTTGATGGATTTGACATTTATGTGGTTTTGATTGATGTTTTGTGACGGTTATTGTCTGTATTGTTGTTTGGTGCGTGTGGGTGCATGGTTTAGTTAATCGTTTGATATGACATTACTAGTATGATTTGTGATATCTTGTGTGTTGTTGGATTATTGTTTATTTAAATGATTTATCATTAATGTTTTTATGCCAATGTGATGTTATGTAATTCAGTATTATTATATGATGCAATTGTTTAATAATTAGTTAAGATGCAGTAGTTTAATATCATGTTATCTTATGTCAAATTGGTTAGAAATGTTAGCTCATTATGGATATTATAATTGTTAGAATAGATTAGGTGAGAGGACAGTGTAGCATCACTCGTTCACGAGTGCCCTGCTACACTGCAATTCCTTCTCATGATAGGATGTTGATTTTATGTATATATGTACATGTGCTACTTGACGTTTGTTGGATGCAGGATTGCAGGAATAAGTCTCGATTCCACCTGCTTCGGCAGGACAGAGCGAGCAATAAATCAACCCAATGGGTAAAAGTTGAAAAAGGGAGTAGGCTTGGAAGTGTCCCCGTCCCAGGTCCGTCGTCTATTGTGAGTTGTGTTAGGATTGAAGTCTTGTCTTGTCTTGTATGTAGTTTTATTGTTGAGTATTTATTTTATTCTTGGTTAGTGTTTAATTTATTTAATCGTAATTCATAAAATAATTAATTATTGTTTCACTATTATTTGATTTAATCAAGAGTTGGAAAAATGTTAAAATTGAATAAATAATAAACTAAAAGTGATTTAATTAATTAAAAGTGAAAATAATTATAATTAAATTAATATAGTTGAGATTAATTAAATATTATTTTTATTAATATTAAATTAGGAAATTATGTGAAGATAATATCTAAATTTAAATAAATTATTTAATTAAAAATTTTAGATAAATGTGAGCTTTTAAAAGCTGGAAAAG
Organism: Sequoia sempervirens; assembly: GCA_007258455.2. Taxonomy (NCBI): domain Eukaryota; kingdom Viridiplantae; phylum Streptophyta; class Pinopsida; order Cupressales; family Cupressaceae; genus Sequoia; species Sequoia sempervirens. The sequence goes on from VDFB02213890.1 coordinate 13,770, forward strand.
GACCAATTAAAAAAGGGGCTTTTTGGAAAAGAAAGCGAAAAAAGATTTATGGATTTTAATTGGTGATTTATTATTTTTGATAAAGGATTATTCATAGAGAAGTTTTTGGGGGGTTGGAGTTTTGCTCTGTAGTTTTTAGATCTAGAAAAAAATAAATAAATAAATAAAAAAATAAGAAAATAGTTTTCAGTTTTGAGTTTTGAGTAGTTTTGGAATAAAAAATTATTGTGAGTTTGGAAAGAGAAGATTGTTCAGAAGAACATTGAAGGAAGAAGGTCGGAGGAGTTACAGGAGAAATTCGAGAGGAGACTACAGGCGAGATTCTCCTTCAGACACAGGATTCCAGGTTTTCCTCCTGTTATTCTTATTCGGTTGTTTTTATAAACAAAATTAGGTTATCGTGCTTTAAGAAATTCCTTTGAAAGAAATTCTATGATTTGGAAACTTGTCTGTATGTAAACCTTTGAACTCTCTATAGAAAAACTATAGTAAAACCCTTTGTGTATTCAATAAAATTTAGTTTGGAAACCATTGTCTTGAAAAGAAAACCATTTGTTTTTGTGGGTTAAACTTGCATAACCAGATTTAGATTGTCTGATATAGAATAGAATAACCAAAATAGAAAACCAAATCATCTGTAGAAGACGGTGGTTAAACCCTTCAAAATTAATTCAATGAGATTTATTTCTGAAAATTATTGTTGAGAAGAAAATCACTGTTTTATGGCTGGAATTTATTTGCCTAATTTGTTTTATATCTGATAGGAAAATTTAGTTTGTTGTAAATTTTGCATAAAGATATGTATTTTTCTATACCTATATACATGAGTGTATCAAATAAATAAATAAAAAATTAAATTATTCTTTTTATTAAATTTATATTCTTATGTGAGGAAAACAATTTATTCATATTATTGTGTTAAATTTCTGTAAATTTATTTAAAAACATTTACATATATATATATATATTTGGTAATTTACTGTGTAATGAACTTTGCATTCTTTTATAAGTTTATATGTTTACAGGCATATTATTCTTTTGGCAACTTGTACCGTACGAAAATATTTATGAAATTAAAAAAATGAATAAAATATAAACCATAAAAAGAGATTTTATTATTATAAATTTTACTGATAAAATAAAGTAATAAATTTGTATTGGGGAAGGGGCGGACGGCTGTCGCCGTACCATCCCCCAACCCCTGCCCCTGTGCGTGGTAGTGGCAGCCGCCACTAGGCTGCGCACAGCAGCCTTACGGCTGCTGTACGCAGCCCAGTGGGGGCCGCGGCCTCCCTTGGGAGGTACTGCATACCTTCCTTGGGAGGTGCGTAGTTCACCCATGGGATTACCTTTTTTCCCTTTTAAAAAAAAAATGAATTTAAAGTTTAAATTTTTGCTTATTGTTTTTTTTTATATATTAATTCGAATCCCGATTTCGTTCGGAATTGACTTAACATGTAATTTATATGTGATTTAGATATGTATATGGATGTATTCGATTTTGGTTACAATGCAATTTTTTCTATATAATGGATTTTAGTTTGTATATATATATATATATTTTATAAAAGATAAAATATATATTAATATTATACATTTTTTAATAAATTCTAATATTATATATTTTTATAAATTTTAATATTATATATTTTTATAAAATGATTTAATTTATAAGTTTATTTTATAAATGTTTTTTTTTAATAAAATTGGTTCATTCTTAAAATATTTATGTAGATAATTTTGAAATATTTAAAATAAAATTAGTGTGATAATGTTTTTTGTCTCATATAGTCTAATTGTAGAAATTGGAAATAAGTTTTGTGAATGTAATTAAATTAACTAGTTAAAATTTGAAGGTGTGATGTTATAATGTAATCGTGCGAATTTGAATTTAGCAGTGTGTGTTGTTTTTGAATTGAATAATTGCGTATTGTTGATTTATTTGTTGATGAAATTATTTAGTATTGGGAATATATTTTATGGAGTTGTTTTTTTTGTTTAGTAAGTGTTTTCTTGAGAATTATTCGTTAATCTTTTGTAAGAGTCTCTTCATTGTTTTATTGTGTCGTTTGGGAAAATCCTATATTTACCTTATCTTCCATAGGAATTTATATTATTATTAAGGACTTTCAGTGATGGAGTGCTTGTCTGTCATGTTCTTGTATCCTCCATGTCGGGTAATTAGGGTTAAGGGTATTGTAAGTCTTCCAGAGAAGTTTTCTTGAGTGGGGGTTCATTTTGGTGAATCGCTTTGATGTATTGTACTATGATGTTGTACCCGGTTCTCACGAACGGGGATTTGTGCCTCCTAGGAAATAGGAGTGGGTAATGGGAAATGTACCTCCTTTGGAAGGAGTGTGTATATTGGATTGGTTTCCTCCAGTGGTTGGAGTGGGTTCCTTGTTTGGTTTTCTCCTGGGATTGGAGAGTTTATGTTGTTTAGTTACCTATTGTGGCATCGTGCCTTGTGTGTTGTCGATAGGAGAGTGGCTCTTTGTGGGGGTCCGGCACACAAAGGGGCACCAGGGTAACCTACCTAGAGTTTAATTAAGTGATAATCTAAATGAATTAATGGGGGGGCTTTCACACTAATAAAGATAAAAGGATGTCTCTCTCGTGAAGCAAGTGAAAGATCAGGCTCGAGATGAGACGGGACGCATAGTTTTGCGTGAGGGTCCGACGGCCGGTAGAGGCAAGCCAGGGTAACCCAGGATGGGGGTCCGGTAGCCTAGGAAGGTTGAGCCAGGGTAACTCATGGCAATTTATGCATGACACTCTTCCTATGTCAACAGTTAGCTAGTTATTGTGCGATGTTCACGATCTTTGATCTCTGGAAGCATTGTAACCTTGTGTTAAGCATTGTAACCTTGTGTTAAGCATTGTATCCTCATGTTAAGTGACTTTGTGATTGTAGTGGTTAAGTGCCTTATTGTTTTCTCTTTGGTCATTATTGGATGAGGTCTTTGTTATTATGCCTTGAGTTCATTGAAGTTGTGCGTGCGACTAGTTGTTATTTGGGAAGATGTTTTATGGTTATGTTCAGAAGTGATTTGTTGTTGTACCTCTTGGAATGGTTGTCGTGAGTTTTCTAAGTGGTCTTTGATGTTTTATGTCTGTTGGGAGTTAGTCTTTGTTTTGTTA